>RJWH01005471.1:15962-37082 GCA_004363575.1 Solenodon paradoxus
TCTCTCTCTCTCTCTCTCTCTCTCTCTCTCTCTCTCTCTCTCTCTCTCTCTCTCTCTCTCTCTCTCTCTCTCTCTCTCTCTCTCTCTCCACCCCCTGCGGTGACCCCTCCCCTGTTCCCAGGGTAGATTCTTATCAGGGTGATACTTTTAGTTCAGTTTCCTACAAGCCTTTTTCAGTTCTTCCTGGGTAGTAATGGGTTTGACCCTCAAAATACCATAGTAAGTGGTTTCTTTCATTATTTTCTACAGATTGAGAGCAGGTCAATGTGGGCATGGGGATGCCCAAGGAATGAGTTGCTCCATCAGTCTCAGCTCCTCTGCCTCCCACTGAGCCTTCCACAAGTTCCTCTAACCTGTAGTTAATGGCACAGCTTTTATTTTTACTACTGGCTTGTGCTCTCAGCAGCTTTTATAGACTGCTTGTTCAACTACAGTTGCATACTATATTCCAGCTATGGAAAAGGTATGTCTTAATTCAATTTTTGCCAGTTCCATTTTCATAATAGTAAACATCACATTTTAGCTGGGCAGAATGTAGAGGTTTATGATCAGTCTATACAAGAGTAAATAAAGTTCAAAACAAATTGAATTTTTCTTAAGGGAACATTGTAAAGTAGTAATTCTTAATATTACATGCCTCATGTACTCTACTTCAAACCATGGAGAATTATATCTTTGTGTCACTGTTCAAAGGGACAAATACATGTGAACAGCTAAAACATCTTACATCTTAAAAATAACCCAAGGTTATGAAGTTTCTCTATATGTTTCTGTTGAATGAAGTTATTTCCTCCTCTTTCAAACTGCTCTTCTATTTCCTTTCATTTGACCTAAATGGGTCATGAGATCTAAAGAAGAATAGGGTGGTTCTGAGAAAATGATTTTTTCCTTCTATCTTTAGGCAGGGACCTACTTCTTAGAGATCTAGACAGCGGTGGAGAACAATCATCTAAAGAGCAAAACCCAAGAAGGAGATGGGTCATGATTTCTACTTCTCCTTTCACCATTCACAGTCCTGGTCTTACACGGCTGTCACACAGTGTTTTCCCATCCAGCTTTTGACAGCGTCAGCTGCAGCTCCAGGATCTCAAATTCACTAATAGCAGAGCAAGCTCTCATCAATCTCTGACTTCTCCAACGCTTTTATCTTGGATTTCCCAGTCTTCAAAACTGAGACATAAATGTTTGTTGCTTAAGTCACTTAGTCTGTAGTATTTTTGTTAGAGGCAAATTACGATATTCAAGTTTGGAAAAAAAGTCATATGACTTCTAACTCGGCTAACTAAGAAAATATCCACAAAAGATGAGACATTTGAGTTGAGGCAGGAAGAATGACCAAGCTTCTGATTACTAAAAACACTGAGGACAATATCTACACACAGAATTGGGAAGAATCAAGAGTCTCAGAGAATTGGAGCCACTGCCCTGATCACACCAGGCCTACAAATCACCTCCTTGTTGAATGAGATTATGAAGTTTCTTAACATTTAAGTTAATATCAGCTGTTTTTTTCTATTACTTCATTCAAATTTATATACATGTATATTCTAATACATACATTTATTTGACCTATATTTGTAACTGACTGCTAAGCATTTCCAAATAGAGGTCCTGATAACATATTGTGTTAGTAGGGTTGTCTTTCTTTTCTTCTTCTTCTTCTTTTTTTTTAAAGGAATGAAGGAATGAAGGCAAGCAGAGCCAGGCAGGTAGGAAGAAAGAGGAAGAAGCACTACATTTTTTTTCAGTTGTTCGTCTTGGTTATTTCTCCCCACCCCAGGTGTTGAACCAAGAACCTTGGGATGTATGTAGTCTAAGCCCAATCCCTATTCTACTAGGACATGCCAGTAAGGTTGTTTTGAGAAGCAGATGCCAGTATGGAATTAGATATGCCAGAAATGAATTACAGAAAACTCCTGTGAAGGAAAATGGGAAGGAAGAAGGTAAGGCTGAGAAAGCCATCAGATTAGTTTCCCCTAATGAGAGGAGAGGAAAGACTGCTATGCTAAATTTTTTATTCTATTTTATTTTATTCTATTCTATCCTATTTCTATTGCCCCACACACACACACACAAAAAAAAAAAGTCAGCAAGGCTGATGAAGAGTCCTCAAACTAAAGTTACAGATTAAAGGAAGAAAATCCTAAATCTACCTGGAGAGCCTGTTTAGTATTGGGCCTCGTGACTGACTGAAAGCAGCCCTTGGAAGGGATGGCCTGTGCCTGGCTGGCATAATAGATGTCAGCTAGCAGCAGCACTTGATAAATCAAGCTATTCCTTGCCAGCAATTTCTGCCAGGTGCATTTTCCTAACCTACACACACACACAGACACACCAACCTCAACACACACAAACTGAATTCATCTTAGCAGGTTTCCGAAGGTCCCTCTCCACCTGTTACCTTCCTAGTCCTCCAAAGCAGAAAATACATGGTCTTCCTTGATTTCCTCCCCTTATTCACCACTCTACCAAATAATACCTGCTATTTTAATGATTCTACTTCCAAAACAGTTCTTGCAGCCACTGCTACTAACTAATCCAGGCTATATTATTGTAGTAGCCTAAGGAGAGCAACTCACTTCTGACTCCCAACCTAGCGTTCTTTTCATGACATCAGACTACCTTGAACAAGTTTATAGACAGAAAAACCATCTAATTCACTCTTCTCTAGTCCTTGATCCATCCTAGCATACCTGAGAGATTCTGCTCTGTCACTGACCTTTCTAAATGAGAATTACTGTGTTTTTTTCTTTAAACTAGCATAGTAAGTTAAAAAAATCATGTGTTCAGGTTATGCAATTGGTTCATGCAAGATCATCTCTGTTTTTATCTATTTAAAGTTTTTATTTCAAGTCTCCATTTCTCTCTCTGCTAACAGAGTCGTTCTAATGTGTTTAATGCGTATCATTTTATTCATAGATGGGGTGGGGTTTTACTGAGAGTTGAAGATTTGGTCAGTTATCATAAAGCATTAAAAACTGTTTTTCTCTAAGTGCTGTATGAATACATATATACACACATAAATGTGCAAACTTACAAAATCAATTATTAAAACAAAATGTATTTTAAAAATATTTTTGAAAGAGAACAGATTCTGAGAAGAGTGGATTTACAATGAACCTCATGTTCCCTTGAAGAATTCTCTGTGTTAATCATGGAAAGGAGCTGAATGGATTGACAGACTCTTACCATCTCATCATCTCCTTATCACAGACTATAGTTGAAATCTTGGGAACTTTCTCTCTCCTTTATCATTTTATTTTCATATGATTCATGGATGTGTTTCCAGACCACAGATTTACTTCTCAGTCACCTGATTTCAGCTACTTACTTGTCCCTCTCCTCTAATGGAGTCTCCCAGATACTGGCAGCTTTTTGTCGGAAACACAAAACTGTTCTCCTTCTTTACAGAGAGTTTTTTTGCTGTTGCTGTCACTGTTGTTTTAAGGACAGGTGCAGGCAGTAGTGATGGTGAGCAGGCAGGCAGGAGGAGAGAGAAAAAGAAGACACATCTTTATTTTCATTTAGTTGCTCACACTGGTTGCATCCTCCATTCCCCACATCCCCATGCCTGGTCCTAGAACTCAAACCCAGGGGTATTTGGCCTGTTTTCCTTCAGAGGCGATTGACCTAACCATTAGTCTACCAGGGCATGCCAGAGAGGGTGTTTTTAGCACTGCCTTTAGTATCTTCCAGGTCATTACAATCAGTCTCAGGATCGCCAAGTGCAAAGAGCTTAAAATAAAATCTACCAAGTGTATGACTTCTCTATGTCTTTATGCTAGATACTGCATTTTTTAAATTAAAAATTAATAGATTTGGTTTCTTAGAGCTGTTTTGCTTTTATAGAAAAATTAAACGGGAAGTGCAATAAGTTCCCAGGTTGTCTCTTTCTGACCCCACTTCCATCTTCACTTTCAGCTTCCTCTGTTATTAATAGGGTTACCATACATACCAGTCTGGCCAGGATTGTCCCAGTTTAACAGCATTGAACACACCACTAATCCGCACATTTCCTCTTCCTGGTGAGCACACACAGCCTCTGCAGCATGAACACCTCACCGCCCCATCCAGTCACACTCCAGTTGGTCCTGGTTTCAACTCTAAAAAGGAAGGTAAGTCTATTTATTAACATCTTGCACTGGTGCATTTGGTACAAGTAATGTCGGTTATTGTTACACCATTTGCTGAAGAACAATCCTTTCTCCCCTGAGTTGTCCTGGCTCCAAAACTCATTTTATTAAAATTCGTGTAAGTCTGTTTCTGGGCTTTCAATTTTGTTCCGCATCCCTTTACCTTTTTTTTTTTTTTTAAGGAAAAGTGCAGACAGGAATGAAATAGGCCGCCAGGCCAAAAAGAGGAGGAAGAAGCACTTCTCTTTGTTTTACTTAGTTGTTCATCTTAGTTACTTCCACCTGCTCCAGGTCTCGAACTTGGGTCTTTGTGATGTATGTGGACTATTTATTTGCTAGGCCACCAGGATGCACCCACATCCCTTTGCTTTTAATCTCTCTGTATCTTTGTATTTAAAATAGGTTTCTAGTAAACGACATATACTTGGGTCTTGTTTTTTCTCCACTCTTAACAGTCTGTTTTTTAATTTTTGTGTTTAGAGCATTCACATTTAAAGTGATTATATAATTGGATTTAATATATATCATATTTGTAACTATTTTCTATTCATTGCTGTTGGTGTTTGTTGTTGTGGTTTTGCCTTTCTCTGCATTCTCTGCATTCTCTGGTTTTAACTGAGATATTTTTATGATCCCTTTTTTTTCTCCTGTCTAAGCATGTGGAGCATATTAAAAAAACAAGCCAAAACAAAACTTATGTGTGCCCTGATGGAGCAGCATTTGGATCAATCACCTCTGAAGGAGCACAGGCCACATACACCCAGGTTCAAGTTCCAAGTCTGGAAGAAACAACCAGTGTGAACAACAAAATGGAAATAAAACAAACTGCTTCTTCCTCCTCTCTCTTCCTGCCTACACCTTTTCTTTAAAAACAGAATAAATCAACAACTTAGTGGTTATCCTAGAGATGCATTTACAACTAACCTAAGTCTACTTTCACATAATAATACCACTTTATGGGGAGTGAAAGTACCTTATAACAGAGTAGAAGTATTCCCAGTTACTTCTTCCAGTTCCTTAAAACATTGCTGTCATTTATTTCATTTATCCATAAATTATAACCATTAATGCTATTATTAATTTGAAAAAAATTATCTGCAAATCAATTAATAATTTAAGAAAGCAATTTATCTTACTTTATCTATTACTTCTCTAATACTGTTCCTTTCTGTATGTTGATCTAAGTTTCTGTCCTCTATCACTTTCCTTCTCTCTGCAAAACATTTCTTACAATCCATGTCTACTGGGAGCAAATTTCCCCAATTTTTGTTTGTCTTAGAAAATCTTCACTTTGACTACATTTTTAAAGGATAAGTTTGTTGGATGCAAAATTTTAGGTTGGTGAGATTTTTCTTTCAATACTTAAAACATTTCATTCTGCTTTCTTCTTATTTGCATGGTTTCTAAAAAGAAGTCTGAGGTGATATTTATTCTTGTTCCTCTTTGGGTAAGGTCTTTATTTCTTCTGGCTTCTTTCAAGATCTTCTCTTTGTCTTTGATTTTTAGTTTGATTATGACACAGTTATAAGTGAATGTTTGTGCCCCACCCCCGCATTCATCTGTTGAAAGATAACATCCCAGGTGATGGTATTGGGAGGTGAGGACTTTTAGAAGTGATCATGAATGGGATTAGGGCCCTATACCAAGTGAGGACAACGAAAAAACAGCCATTATGAATAAAGAAGCAGGCCCTCATCAAATTCCAAATCTGTCAGTGCCTTGATCTTGGGCTTTCTGGTCTCCAGAACCATTAGAAATAAATTTCTTTATTTTCAAGCCACCCAGTCTATGGTCTACTGTTGAGTAGCCCAATTGGACTAAGACTATGATTAGGTGTAGTTTAATGTTGTTTTCTTTGGTATTTATCATGATCACTGTTCTCTGAACTTTTTATATCTATACTTTCACAGCTGTCATTAATTCTGAAAAACTCTCAACCACTATAAATAACCACAAATACTTATGTTTCTTTCTCTCTTCTCTTGGTATTCCCATTGTGTACACATGCCACCTTTTATAGCTGTCTCAATTTTGGACTTTTTCCCATCTATTTCATTATTTTTTCTCTTTACATTTCAGTTTTGGAAGTTTATATTAACATTTCTTCAAGATAACAGATTTGTTTTCTTCCGTCAGGGTCCAATCTACTGGTATGCCCATCAAGACACTCTTCATTTCTGTTACAATGTTTTTGTTGCCAATGTTTCCTTTTGATTTTTTTTCTTAGAATTTTCAATTTTCTCCATACATATCTACATGTTCTTGAATGTTGTTCATTTATCCATCAGAATCCTTACAATAATCACAGTTATTTTACATTCCCAGTAATATCAGGACTTTGACCAACTTCATATATTTGATTGACAGTTATTTTATTATCTTGACTTCCAATAGCTCATGCCATTACACCTTCTCTCAGCCCATCCCCAGTAGTTCACTGCAGTATTTCCTAACAGAGATCAATTTCTTCCTATAAAATAAATTCTAGTTCCAGCTCTTAAGATGAAAAATGTCCCTTCATACTATACAGATATAGAAGTTTGGGTTTTGTTTAAGAGCAATGGAAGGCCTTTGGAAGGTTTTGAATGAAGTATTCCAGTAAGATGTGTTTGAGTCATGTGTCTTAAGAACAGATCAGATGAGGTTTGAATGATGTATTACTCTGAGTATAGTGTAAAATATGGATTAAAGGGAAAAGATGAAATGAGAAGATCAATTAGATAGTAGTAGTAATCTAAATAAGAAATGATGGGACTGAATAAAGTTGGTGGCAATAAAGTGGTGGCAGAGATAGAGACAAGGGTGGATACAGATATATTCAGTAGGTAGAAGCAATAGGACTTGTCAATATGGTTAGATATAAAGACCCTCAGTTTCTGACCTGGAAAACTCAGTGAATCACAGTGTTCTTTTCTAAGATAGTAAGCGCTGGAGGAGATGCAGGCATAGAAGAAGATCCTGAGTTCAGTTTCAGTCATGTGGAATTTAAAGTCCTTATAGGATTCCTGAAAGGATTTCAAGCAGACAAATGAGTCTGAATAAAAGAAGCTACAAACCAGTTGTAAGGGTGTTCTGCGTGTCTTTAATTTGAACAATAAAATGTCAGAGATTGAAGTCTTTTCCCTCCAGAGTCCTGAAAGAGAGAGATTTGGGTAGTTTTATTGAGAAAGATAATTCTATAAGTTATCTTTTCATACATATTATGAAAAAAATCTTCCTTCTTTCTGGAATACTCAGGGTAAGAGACAGACAAATATGGATGATCACAGGTTGGTAAAGGGCACACAGGGAGGAAAGGAAGACCTCTTCTTCATTATACCCTCCTTCAATGACTTTCACAAGCATAGGAGACAGACCTGCTCCTATTGGCCCATTCAGTAGTTGAATTTCACCTCAATATTCTATGTAATTTTTAAATCAAATACCCAAATGTTAAATTTTCTGCCTTCAGGACAGTATGGTGACTACTCAGATAAATTAAGCATAGAATAAAATTGCCATATGATCCAGAAATTCCACTTCTAGATATATACCCAAAAGAATTGAAAGAAGGATCTTGAACAGATATTTGAAATGCAATGTTCAAAGCAGCATTATTCACAATAGCCAAAAAAGCAGAAACAATGTATATGTCCACTGATGGATGAACAAAGTGTGTTCTATACCGACAATGGAATGTTCAGCCTTAAAAGAGGATAAAATTCTGATACATGTTATAACATAAACCTTGAAAACATTATGCTAAGTGAAATAATTCATACACAAAAGTATAAATATTCTATGATTTTACTTATATGAAGCAACTAGAATGGTCAAATTCAGGAAGACAGAAAGTAGAATGGTGGTTACCAGAGGCTGGGGGAAGGAAGAAATAGGAAGCTATTATTTAATAAGTACAGAAATTCATTATAAGATAAAAAATTCTTGATCCGGATAATAGTGATGGTTGAACAACAATATGCTATATTTAACACTACTGGATTTTACACTTTAAACTATTTAAAATTAAATATATTTAAATAGTACATTTTATGTAATATATACATATATATATATATTTTTTTTTTTTTTTTAAAGAAAGGTTCAGGCAAGAATGAAGGCAAGTAGGCAGGCAGGAAGAGAGAGGAGTAAGCATTTTTTATTATTTATTTTTTTATTTAGTGGCCACACTGACTGATTACCCCCCAGACTCAGAACTTGAACCCAGGGGTATATGGCCTGCATCTTTGAGAGGTGATTGATCTAATCGCTACTCCACCAGGGTGAGCTATAATATATATTTTACCACATCTTTAAATTGGAAAGAGACAGAGCTGAGAGTTCCAGTTCTGACACTCACAGCTGTGTGACCTGGGAAAGTCATTTAACCTCTCTGGGGTTCAGTTTCCTCACTTTTAAACTGGGTAGGGACAATAACCCCTACTTTGCATGGTCGTTCTGAGGTTTACAGACAGTATATGTAAAGCACCTGGCAGCATATCTGATATTGAATGGGTGATCATTAAATGATATTTTTGTGAACCTAAAAAATACACATTTCATAAAAATGATATATTACATATTAGATACATATATATTAATATACATGTATAACAAAACATGTAAAGAACAAATTCCCTTTTCTAAATTTGAAGCTATATAAATACTCCATTTAAATTACTCTTATCAATTTGCTAAAGAGACACTAATATCAAAATCCTTATTCCAAACTTTATCTCTTAGTTATACTTTGGCCATAAATAATAGCAATAAAACGGTGCCTCCCTGTGGGTTTGGATCTCTGAGTTTCGAGAGCCAAAGGATTATTCTGTTTTTCATCTCTCTTTGGGTTTCAGCTTACTAATATTTTCATTAAACATTTAATTACTCTGCTATTAAGTGACTCTTTCCTGCTCAATTCACAGTGAAATAAGTGGAAAGATTTTTTTTATCTAAATCTTATAGTAAAATACTCAGGGTTGGAATTAGTTTTTCAAGCATCTCTATGCAGAAATAATTTTAGGAAGATGTGCTAAGATGAAGACAGTTCCTGGTGTGCCACTTTAGAAGGGAATGACAAGGCTGAAGGCAGCAAAAAGCTCTGTTAAGAAGCCCCCAATGAATTAAGGTAAAAAGATTTGTCCTTGTGTGACCCCAGTCTCTAATTGGGAACTTCAGTTCCTGTAATCCAGAAGGATTGAGACCAGACACTTCTAGATTATTGAAAAAGCCCACAGGTGACTCATAAGGAAAAACAATTAGTGTCCCCAAAACCCTTCAGCTAGAAAAGAGACATTTAATGAAACCTGATGCAAGGCCTGTGAGAGCAAGGTGCTGAGTGAATATTCAGCTACTAGTTAAGGGAAGGAAAGTCTGTTTATTGCCCCCTTGAGTTTTAATCTCACTGAATAGCTGAGGATTTTATTTCCAGAGAGCATTAATTTGCTACTTTAAAGTGAATACAAGGGTGAGTAACCTATATTTAAGAAATATGATTTTCTTTCAAATTCTACAATCTTTAAAGAGGAATAAAAATAAGACAGAGCATGTAAAAAACAACAACAACAACAAAAAATCCTCCTAATCCTTTTGTTCTTCTAACACATCAAGCCTGTGTGAAGAATCTAAAATCCTACAATCCCATACTCCAAGTGTAGCTCAAGCAGGGTAGATGTTATGAAAGGTAGGCTCTGGACATAAGGCTCCAAACTTATAGTGGGTCTCAACCTGAGCTGCTGAGAGGTTTTTTTTTGTTTTGTTTTGTTTTTTTCAAATTCCAGTGCCTGGAACCCACCTATGAACATTAGGATGTAGAGGGCTGGGGGGCAGTTTGAGCACTGGGATTTTTGAAAATTTCCTAGTTGATGAGAATGTATAATTAAGGACTAAAGAAAAGCCAGACATTCAGATGAAAACAGTCATCTATTCTATTCAGAAAGAGCTACATAATTTTCAGGGTCCAGTACAAAATGGAAATGAAGTGTCTCTTGTTCAAAACAGTATTAGAAATTCAAGATGGCAACAGAAGAGCATTAAACTGAGTGTGGGGTCCTTTGAAGCACAGGGCCCTGTGACAGCACAGGTCACACACCTGTGAAACTGGCCTTGTTCCATTCTCTACTGAACCAGTGTGCTTTACTTTATTTTTTAGGCACAAGTCTCTTTGGAATGTCTAGGAAATGTGTCTTTTTTTCAAGGCAGTGTTTATTCTGTCTCTAAGATCCAGCAAGTAACTAATCCTAAAACAATATTATTATCTACTTAAACTACTTGATTTCCCTCAAAAGCTCCATCACTTTGTCAAGACTAATAAAAGACAGAACTAAAGAACCAACGTGTAAGGACATTTTGGCTTTGCACTTCATAACCTCACACACAACAGAAAAAGTATCTTACCCATGAAATATTAACTCTGAAGAAAGTTTCATGACCTAGAAAGTAAAACAAAACATAAACCTCTGAGTTTGGAATAGTCTCTTTAAGAAACTTGTTCTCACATCCATGCTCTGCACATCTGGTGATTATCACACTATATATTTTATTAGACAGCCCTGGTAGTAAAGACTCCAACTTCCCAAGCCGTCATTATTTTAACTTAAGTACTTATTTATTGTTGTTTTTTCTGTTTATCAATTAGTAATTTTTAAACCTTATTATAATTTCAGGGAAAGCCTAATAATCAAAACTGTGGAAACTCCCTAATTGCAAAGCTTGTCAAACTTTCCAGTCGTTTCAGTTTCAAGAATCGCCTCCATTTTTTATTTTTATTTTTTTCATGGACAGTATCAGTTTTATACAATGTTAGGAGAGCCCTCTGGTGGCCAAAGTGAAATTCTTCCTTTTTCTTTTTTTTTAAGGAAAAATGCAGACGGGAAGGGAGAGGAGGAAGCAGCATTTTGTTTATTTTCATATAGTTGTTCATACTGTTCCCTGCCACCCTCCCAAACTTCCCCCCTCCCCTGGTCCTGGGCCACAAGTCCGGGTCCTTCAGGTGTATGTCGATTACATCTAGTTGGAGGCAGCAAACCAAACCGCTACTCCAACAGGGTGCATGCAAAATGAAACTGTCAGTAAATTTAAAGAAAAATGGAGCACAATAGATTTTCAGAAATGAACAATCCCAGAAGACAGCTTCCGTGCCCCACCTCTCCTCACCCATCATATACTCTTGCTATCACTACTATTAGAACTACTGGGGAAGATTTTTGGATTAGGTTAGAGAGAAATTAAAGAGGAGAAGCCATGAAAAAGCAGGAATTAATTTAGGGGAGAAATATTCAGTCAGAATCATAGATCTCAAGATGCCCATTCACCCATAAACACTATACACACGCACGCATGCACATGAGCATCTAAGCCTCAACTCAACAGTCCTAACACTGTATGTTCTTATCATTTTCATTTTCCATTTTATCATGATCTACATTCTAGGATCCACTGAGTTACTCAGCACCCTCTCTCTCTCTCTCTCTCTCTCTCTCTCTCTCTCTCTCTCTCTCTCTCTCTCTCTCTCTCTCTCTCTCTCTCTGAAGGGAGAGAATAAGAATTTTTAGGAGAGAAGGGAAGGAAAGATGGAAGAAAGGCAAGAAAGAAGGAAGGGCAAGAGGAAGCACTTTTATTTGTTCATTTATTTTTGTTGTTCTCCACAACCCATGACAGGTATGGGTCCTTGGGCTTTGCATGGTCTACACACTAGCTTCTGGTTTAGCACCTGAGTCACCAGGGTGTGCCAAGTATCCTCTTTTTAAAATGCAAATATCCCTGGATTTTGCAAAGTTTGCATAATAGACCAAGGGTTCTCAAAATGTGTCCTCAAAACAGCATCATAAAGGCCACTGGAAACTTGTTAGCAGTGAAAATTGTGGGGTCCACCTCAGATCTATTGAATCAGATCCTTTAGGGATGAGGGCCCAGTAATCTGAGTGTATATATGAGTGTATATATGAGCTACTGTGTGGCAATAGACTCTGTTTTTACTTCCTTCACACTAAAGAGATAGAAAGACAAGAAGACTGAGTCTTGTTATTCCTACTATTTACTCAAAAAAATATTTTGAAAAGAATATCTGATATGGTTTTCAGAACCTTTTAAACATATAGATTTCCTCCCCAGAATATTCCAAAATTTGAATGCTCAAGAAGCCTATGATCAAATATTAGATTTAGAACAACAAATGGGGCTTGTGGATTCCCATATGGATCAGACAAGAAAGCGATCAAGTGAGAACCACTCCTTCACTTGTCCTGCAAAAAACAATTGAAAGCAACCTCATCTCCTCAGGGGTGGAGGGGGTTATTTTGTTCTAAAACAGCAACCTAATGTTGTCAGCCTAAAGTACTTCATTGTTGTGTCTCTTGTGGAACTCTGGTTTTTTTTAAATGTTACTTATTTATTTTACTTCTTCCCATAAGCCTTCTTCCCAGCACACCTCCTGGAGGAGGCAGACAAGGAGAGAGCACTTCACTAACCAAACAGGGATTTCCCTGTTTGGGAAAAAGTTGGTGTGACTCAGTAGGACAAAAAGTCTGTATTCTTGAAGCACCTGGCTGGGACAGCCCATCCTCCCCTGGGAATGCTCCAGCAATCCCTTCCCTCTTGGACTGCATCCAACTAGCACCCCCAGATTAGAAACAACTGCAGCTTTACACTAATCACACCCCTTTGCATTCCCAACTTAGGTTCTGTTCTGAGTGTTAAAGGTCCCCAAATGGGTATTTAAACATGGAATCTGCTTTTTTTCCCTTGGTCTTTTGAAACATCCATAAACACCTAATAACTTTTCTTACCAGAAATACTGCAGCAATTGTAAAAAAACTCTAATGCAATTCAGTGCTTTGGGCCTCCCTCTCCCGCCTTCATTCTACCCTTAAAAAAAAAAAAAAGAAAGAAACCTTCAATAGCTACGATGATCTCAAAAGTTTCTCAGGCTGACCAAAATCACAAACAAAACCAAACATCCAGGTTTATTTAGGTTGTACATACCATGTTTCTCGAGAACACTCCCAGAAAAGCCTTGATGATTTTTAAGGAAAGCAACAGCCCTCCCTTGTAAGATGGGAGACGAATAGCACTTCAGAAACAAAGTGGGGCTTTTCATTCAGAAACTGAATGTACCTATGAATTAAAAGCTCTAGAAGGCCAAGGAGGGGAAAGCCCAAGAATTCAGCTTTTCAGCACAAGCCAAAAGATGATAGGAGGTGCCCACCGCCTCTGAGAGCTGGTGCTTCTTGCTATAGATCAGCAGCACCACCTCGTGTGCAAAAGCTTTTAGTTTTGTTTTGTTTCCTCCAGAGCCAATTGGAAGCCTACACTTTTCTGTGCTCTGAATCATGGAGTCTTCACTTGTTTTCAGAAGACACTACAAATGGGGAAAGATCAGGAGAAAACCAGCATGATCTTCAGTTCAACCCGTTAGCAAGTTTTACTGGATAGTTTGTTTACTCACCAGACACCCTCTTGACTGTGAGCTCGTTCAGTGAAGAGAATGCGATCCCTCTCTGCATTTCTAGGGGATTCCAGGCTCTAGCACAGAGGTCGGCACAATGACAGAAACTCAACAATGTCTCTGACAAATGCAGGGACTCACTAGGATTTTTAGGTTTTTAGAAACAAATCAGCCATAACATTAATACTTACTAAATATTTTCCATCAACTAGCTCAGCGGGTTGAATTGCAAACATTACCATTAGAATCTGATCAAATGTAAGAAATGAAATCAACTTTGAAATACAGAGGTATAGTGATATGACTAGAAATTTCCATCAGGAAAAAGTAAGTGACTCCTAATTGACTTATCTGAAGTATAAATTATGATATATCCAATAATTTCCTAAATAGGTAACCCAAGCTTTAAGACTCAAGCACAATCACCAGACTCACCCTGCAAATGCTCATAAGCCTAAATTACATCTCATATATCAGTAGACATTTGGAGATAGTTCGGGGACTCTTAACAGTAATAAAACAATCATAACTACCCAACTTCTTTCTAGGACTCCTATGCAACATTCAGAATGTAAAAAATAGCAAAAACAAACAAAAAAAAGATTTATTAAAATTGATCCAGTAAAGAGTTTGCCTGATATAACAAAGAAATTACAGCCAGTTCACACACACCCTTCATCTGTCAGGAACCACAACAATGAATTTAGCAAGCCAAAAAAACTTTAACAAAATTATACAGGCTTCGGCTTCCAAGAACAGTCTCTCCATCCAAAACTCTTACAAATTCCAAGTCCAGAGAACAGTGTGACTAATTCTAACTAAAATAAAAACCAGCTGCCCAGAGCACTATAATAACCACATATAAAAATCTAAGAATAAAGTTCTGTGATGTAAGGAAAGAGAAAGGTACAGAACGTAGCTGTAGTGAGAAGAGGTGGGTTTGAGAGTTACAACAGCCGCCTCTGACTCAAAGTTCTGCTTTTAACAATAGTTCAAAGGGAATACTCTCTAATATACCCATTTCTGACCAAAACCTTCAAAGGTGACCATAGCTCCTAATTTAATTCAATAATAAAAATCATGTAGATGGCATCATACCAAGGCCTGATTACTGTCCTGGAAACAAGATTTATACATTTCATTGTGGATGAACATCAGAATCGTCACCTGTTTAACATAGCCTTAGTTCATAAAAGTAAGTGAGACTTACAGAGTGGCCCTCTGTGCTTCTAAAGTTAATTTTTCTATTGAAAGGGGTTAATTAAATCTTCAAGAATAGATGTCTTTTGGAATTTCAAGAGGAGGAGAAAAAAGGGACCACCGTAAGAAATTTCCATCTTAAATCTTCAGTCTTTGTATCATTGGGCATTTATACAATTTGCATTAAAATGACCAATCACAAAGAGATAGCACAGTGAAGAAAGGCTGTACTAAGACACCTGGTGATACCAACAATGTCAACCTAAAGTAAACACTCAGCTATACAAAGTCAGCTATGGGGAAATTTTTTGTCTATTTCCTTTTAATATTTGCAAATTTAAGGTACACAAGAAATGCTAAGGTATATGGTAAATGTTTTTATTTTTCATAGAAGGCCTAGGAAATAAACTGAAATGAATAACTCCCTCCCTTTCTTAAATGGGGAAATCAACACATCAGAATTTCTGAAAATTTAAAGAAGATCATACCTGGCAGGGCTGAGAACAGCATGTGTGGAGTCTGTGTTTCAGTCAAGTTGAGGGTCTCTTGTTTATCTAGCACTCTACCAGATACCATGATACAAAAACAAAATATAACAGCCAATCCCTGTGCACAAGTATTGGAACTGTATTCAGAAACAGACATGCCTACACAAATGCTTATGAGCAAGGGATCATGATAAAAACTTTTAAGTATTTTCGAAGTGTGTGCGTGTGTGTGTGTGTGCAAAGTATACTTGTCCTTTGTCACCTCCATCAGCATTATTAGTCAGGACTGATGAGCTGGATAAATTAATGCACCTGAAAGCTGAGGGATTTATGTGATCCCTGATCAAAACATTTGAAGAGCGAAGTAACACTGAAATGGACATTTCAGGGAAAAAGGATATTGTCTAGCTCATTGGTTCCTGAATGTTAGTGTGCACAGAGCACCATTGGGGCTTATATTCATTAATAAAAATGTAATTAGCTCTATTAAGAACTTGTAAAGGACCAGACCTTATGTTAAGCATTTTTTGTATATTCCATTTAATTCTCATGACAAGAAGAAAATGAAGCACAGTTAACTTGCCGGAAGTCACACCGCTAGAAGCTGAGTCATCAGACTCCAGAGCTCATGCTCACAGAGCATAAATTGGTGGTTCCCTATTGCAGTACTTGGTATCATCTGGGGAGTTTAAAACAATTCACTAACAACAAATTACTTGTGCTGAGTCCCAGAGAATTCAAGTCTCTAAGAATAAAATGGTTATTTTTTCCAAGGTTTGTTCAGGCACCTCTAGTATGAAGTCAGTGTTGAAACCACAGCTATTTCAGTTACCCAGATTATGGAGTGGGACCTGGTATATTTAGTTGAAACAATAAGCCTAGGTGATTCTAATACAGGGGGCCCACAGATTTAATTTGAGTCTAGGGCCGTGGTTCTCAAATTTTAGCATCATCAAATTCACCCAGTGAGTGGATTTATTGAAAGTTTCCTGGGCTCCACCTCTAAGTTAACCAATTCAGAAAGAGTGGAATCAACCTAAGAATCTGCATTTCTAATACATTCCCAGATGATATTGGTACAAGTAAACCATCCTTTGAGAATCACTTTGAGTTTTTGAAAAATTCCTCAGTGAAGACAGTTTGAAGAGACAGTCATCTAGGCATCTATATATGTATTTATATTGCATATTTATGGGAATTTATTCACTTTTTTTAAAAAGGAAATGTACAAACAGGACTGAAGGTAAGTAGACAAGTAGGCAGGAAGAGAAAGGAGAAAGAAGCATTTTATCTTCAGTTGTTCATCTTGGTTGTTCCCCCTGACCTTGGGACACAAACTTGGGTCCTCGGGATGTATGCGGACTTTGTTTGGTTAGAAGTGGCAGACCTAACCATTGCTACACCAGGGTGTGCCCATTGACCCTTTCTTTTAATAAACATTTCCAAGTTTCCATTTTGTGTCAAGCATTGTATTCAACTCCTGAATTTGAATATGTATCCTGCTCTCAAGGAGCTTCTAAACTACAATCACAATTACATAATCTGATTAAAGAACTTGAGGTCCCAGGGGAAGCACAAAGAAGTGAGTGCTTAATTCTGCATGAGAATAGGAGGAGGCTAGAATTAAAGAAAGATTTCATACAGAAGTGAAGCTTGAGTGAAATGCTGAAAGAAAAGCAGAAGCTATCTGATTGACTGGGTGAGGAAGGGCATTCCAGGTTGCTTTGCAAATTTCAAGACAGTTTGGTGTCTGGTATCCAAAGTGATTGCAAAGACCTGACCACGGACAATGAAAGAAGCCTAGGCTTTATCATGGAAAAAATGAGGAGTTTTTGCATGAAAAGTAATTTTCCCAGTGAACAAGGGGAATAAATGGTAGAGTTGAGATTCTAAGTTATGTCCATTTAACTACAGCAGGAGCGAGCAAACATTTTCTATAAGGAACCAAAGAGTAAATATTTTAGGCTCTGTGTATCGCTTGATCTCTGTTACAAGTACTCATCTCTGTCACTGTAGTGGAAAACTAATTGTAAAACATAAACAATAACAAACAAAACAATGAGACTATGCTACGAAAAAATTTTCCTTATACATAATGAAATTTGAATGTCATGTACTTTTCATGTGTTAAAAATATTATTCTTCTTTTGATTTTTCCAACTATTTAAAACTATCCTTTGTTCTCAAGCTGTAGAAAACACTGGCAGTAGACCAGATCTGGTCCCTGAACCTTAGTCTGCCAAGCCCTAAGATTTAGAGTACTTCTGAGAAATATTATTTCCATTTTGCAATTCTGCGTTCAGAATGCTTATGGAACGTCCAGGTGGAAATGTTCTGCCAGCAGTTGCATAAATAAATCTGGAGTTCAGAAGAGAGATTTAGGCTAGAGATCTGACTTTGAGAATCATTCACATCAAGCGGCTAAATATAGAAGCAAAAGGATTAGATGGGATGCATCTTAGTGGAGCAGTGGTGAGGTCATTTACCTCCCAAAGAGCAAGCCACATACTCCTGGGTTAGAGTCCTGAGTCTAAGAGGAAGCAACAAGTTTCTAAATAAACTAAATACACATAAAATAAAGATGCTTCCTCCTTCTCTCTCTTCCTGCCTGCCTGCTCGCCTTCATTCCTATCTGCACCTTTCCTTTGAAAAAATTAGATGAGATTACTAGAGGACAGCAAATAAAATGAGAAGAAAATAGAACTATTGGTAACGCCAAAATTAAGATCATAGGAGATATGGAAAAGTCAGAAGAGGAGATTAAAAAGAATCAGAGAGACAGGAAAACTAGAAGATAGTATGATCAAGAAAGCCAAGGGTAGAGTCCAAAAGTGAGTAGAAATGGTCAGCAAGAGTTAATATAACTGACAGGTCAAGAAAGACCTGAGAAGCACAGATTCCAGGAGATATGGCAATTAGGAGGTCAATGGTTGCCTTTGACAACGAAGTTTCAAGAAAGCAGTAGGGCTAATGTTTCACTGAGTGGATTTGAAAGAAAATCTGCCATAGAAACTGGAGAAAACAGGTATAGCTTAATTTTTGAGAAGACTGGCAATAAATAAAAGATATCAACAAGGAGGTCACTAGAGAGACAACTAGTTAAGTGGATTCTAGAAATGGGCAGACTGAAGGCCATCCTTCCTGTCCATTCCCAAAATCTATCTACCTCTCCTGAGCCATGGGACGGCTGAGACCTTCATGCAACTGTCTGTAGGTGGAGCTACAGCTCTGCAGGCTCCCCATGTGGTGACCTGCTATCGGGCTTCCTTTCTTGTGAACCAGACTCAGAGGTGAGGGCAAGAGGCAGTAGACACTGGGAAGAGCTTGTCATTCAGCAAATTATGACTCCTGGGGATAACTGATCTTGACCCTACTGGGAAATATGTCAGTTCCTCTTGATCCTTCCAAACCAAGAGAGAGCCCCTAGTAAGGTTATATCTTCCTGGCTCTCCAAGCTATAGAGAGCAGAGGTCCTCTTGCAGGTGCCTCAGAAAGGGCTAGTTTTTAAACCAAAGACTCATTTACCTTGCACTTCCTGTAGGATTTCTGCCACTTAAGAATATCAGCAAATAGGCTTAAGTCCAAATGAGCCCAACAGAAAAATAATATATACCCAAGGTAGTTCAATAGCCAGAAAGAGGTGGAACAAGTAGGATAAGTAAAATGCAAATCCTGGAAGAAGCAAGTAAACACCTGAATAAATAATAAGAGTACTTAAGATGTCATCATGGAATACCTCCTGCTCTGAGACCAAACAAAAGAAAGAGAGTATTGACAAGGTTTTATACAAGAGGTGAGAAGCTGACAGAGCATTCCAACTTGATCTTAATTATATGTGGTGCTGATGCATTTTCAGAGAGGACAGTGCTGGGAGAAAACACTGAGGCACTGCTGGACAAAATTGCACAATTATGGGGATCAGACCTCTATATTTTCTCGAACCTGCACTAAGCATGTGATTTTTCACCGGCAGTACTTAACAGCAAGGATACAGATATAGAGAAAATGGACTATGGAATGGGATTTTCAGTGAGGAAAATTGGGTGCTAGGCGCATGACTTCTAAGTCAGCATTTTTCAAATCCTGTGTCACAATTCATCAGTGGATGATAAAATCAGTTTAGTGGTGATGTCTACCACTTAAAAAAATTAAGTTAAATAGAGTGGAACAAAAAATAAAAATTATAGAGTAAATCACTTCTTAAAATTTTTATCTCAGTTAAGCTTATGCTGAATGTGCTGTATATTGACTTGTAATGTAAAAGATTATTTCCAGATTGGGATATAAAATGCATTGCTCTAGGCTATGCATAAAAGGAAGTTGTGTTAGTCATCAGAGTTTGTGGCAAATATTCTGGTTTTCTTTCTGTCAGGTGGGTACCTGGTAGAATCATACTTCCGTCTACTCCCTGAAGTCAGGCATGGCCATGTAACTTGTTCTGACCAATTAAAAGTAAGCAAAGGAGACAAATGTCTGACTTGAAGAGCCAATGCACCATTAGCCACATCATTTTCACCCTGTCACAGCATTAGGCGATGTTTCCAATGACGTTCCTTCACCAGCTGAGACCCAGAACAAGGAGACATGGAGCAGAGCTCCATGCATGGCTGTGGAGTCATGTAATAGAGGTAACTGATAAACCTTTGCTGTTAGGCACCGTTAAGCTTCCAGACTCCCTTATTACTGCTGCTTAACTCAGCCCATGCTGCCTAATATCGAAGCCAAGCCTAGAAGGAGATGAAAGAGAAAAGAAGGGTCAAGGAACATCTTGCACATAGGTACTCAATACATCCTGTTAGTCTGTCAGAAAATAGCTGACAGATAATTGAGTGCTAATCATATAATACAACAACAGTGAAGAGTATATAGAAAAAAAACAAGATGGTTGCTATTGTAACTCAAGTTGCTCCTTAAGTATGAATCAATGATGTCCCCTGGTGGAGTAGCGGTTAGGTCAGTCACCTCCGAGGGACGCAGACCTCATGCCCCTGGGTTCAAGTCCTGGGTCCGGGGAAAAACAAACAGTGTGAACAACTAAAATAAAAATAAATAAAGTGTCTTTTCCTCCTCTCTTCCTGCCTGCTTGCCCATTACTGCCTTCACTCTTGCCTGTAGCTTTCCTTTAAAAAAAAAGTCTGATTCAAATGGGCAGAGAAAAGGGGATATTTCCCAATGAATAGGACATACTATGAGCCAAGCATAGTGAAAGTGGCATTTTAGGGGAAGAGTGGAAGTAGGAATAGAAATAAAACATAGTTTCACGAGCACAGAGAGTTCATGTTAGAATAGAATAAAACATAACCGGAAAAGGAGACAAGTATCCAATGTTGGAAGAGTCTTCAAAATTCTACAGAAATATTTGGAATTACATAAAAACAAAGTATATAAAGTGTATGCACAATGCCTGATTATAGTTAAAGACTTAGCTTATAATAGTTGCTATCATTGTTGACATTATATTTTGAAGAGTCGTAGGAGATCTAAGAAGAAATATACTAGGAAAATTAAATAGATTAGACTAAAGAAGGAAAATTAAATATGACAAAATGAATGAGGAATCAGTGTTGTAGGAGTGAGACAATGAGAAAAGAGGCAGGAAAAATAAATCCCAGTCTGTTTTTTCGGCTGTTGGCCACTTCTCCAGATGGCCACCAAGTGAACATTCATAACAGCAAAATATTTCCATGTCAAAAACTTGTAAAAAAAAAAAAAGGCTTAACAATCCTATAAAGTATTCTGGGATTATTCTAGTAGTCTCTGGGGGTCATTCAGGTTTTTTGTGCTTTTGTGAAAAGTGAGATGATGCAGCACAGGGACCATTTATCCAACCCTTAGACTGCTCGACTTAGACTCTGAAACCCCCAGCGGTAGCCAG
>RJWH01005471.1:37182-76091 GCA_004363575.1 Solenodon paradoxus
CTCTCTCTCTCTCTCTCTCTCTCTCTCTCTCTCTCTCTCTCTCTCTCTCTCTCTCTCTCTCTCTCCGTGCGTGCGTGTGTCTCTCTTTTTAAGAAAAGGTACAGGCAGGAGTGGAGGCCAGTAGGCAGGCAGGAAGGGAGAGGAGGAAGAAGCATTTATTTTATTTAGCTGTTCAGTAGAAACATTTATTTTATTTTGCTGCTCATCTTAGTTTTGCCTTCACCCTCACCTCTAAGGCCTCCCCAGCTTTCAAACTCAGGTCTTTAGAAATGTATGCAGACAGCATCCTGAATACTGAACGACTAAGTCACCAGGTCATGCTCAGTTGTCTCTTGATCTTTTTCGCTCTCACTGAGGTAGTTTGGTCATTTCTGTATAGAAGACAAGCATTCCAGTGTATCTGAGAACTTTAGCCAGTAGCATCAAGGCTAACTGGTTTTCTTTCCAACTTTTTTTGTTTTTAAAACAAGTTTGGGCCAGTTTTATTAAAGAGAAAATGATGTACAGGATTTACCTTTCACCAAACAGCTCTGGCATGCTTCTAATGATACCAGAATCACCTAGATCAATGTGCATACTCTAGTATTTCCCACACCCTGTACTCGATTCAATATTGCACTAATGGACACACCAGTTTTGGTTGACATGGCATAGTACTCTATTTCAGATTTCCTCAAGGCTGGAAGTTGTCCAGGATGATCAGTTTTGCTTAGGCTTGCCCAATCATTTTCAGAGTCTCATTTACCCCAGTATGTATTTTCTGCTTTTCATAATGAGCTGGAACCTAGCGTTGATTGACTCCAGCAACGTTTTTGTCTCCTCTGTGTCCGCCACCTTCCTGCTTAGGTACACAGCAGCTCCCAACCACTAGCAGGAGCTCAGAAGATTCTCCATCACTTAGTCTCCACTAAGTAACTATGTAGCACTGCAAGTTAGAGCAAGTAACTTGCCAGCAGTTCCTTTGGTTCTTGATGATGATGTTCAGCAAGTTAATCTTGGGCAATTTCAAAAGTGTTCTGTGTCTCAATTTTTCTGCTCTGGGTACAAGGAAAACAACCATATTCACTTCACAGGAAAGACAAAAGTCTTAATTAATGTTTGCAAAGCACTTTGACATCCTTTAATGAAAAGTACCATATCTAAGTGACATATAATTAAGGCAAGTTTGTCCCTATGATCCTTGAGTGAAGAAAGCCATATGGAAGCAATAATTTACGTGTCTATCATTGTTGCTCATTCATTGATCAATTTCTTGACAACTACATATCACCATCTTAACCTTCCGATTATAAAGCAAGACTTTAATAGTTAAAAATAAAACACATAATATTACCATATCACCTCCTATTTCTCCAGCCAAAGACATTTTCTTTTTCCACCAGACCAGCAAAGCTGGGATCTAGTTCAACTTACTTAAATGCAGTAAGGGGAAATATTACAGATCCAAAGAGGTAAATGACTTGCCCAAAGTCAATTCAAAAGGATCCCTAGAAACATTTAGTCCACTTCCATAGCTCTAATTCTTGTGCTCCCAAATAGACTGAAATAATGAATCAAAACACAAAAAATTTTAAAGAGATTTTTTTCTGGTTAGATTATCAGAATTTTTTTTGCAGTTATTTTCTATGCCAACCATGGCAAGAATTCTGAAATGTCCTAACTGGGTGGAAATGGACCAATGCTTTCTCTTCCAAAATAGTTTAGGTTTGCAAGTAACCTCCCCTCCATATCCAAGAAAGAACATTTCTAAATACATAGCAGATTTCTCATATTTTCACTGGAAGCATTCCCTAAACTGTTTCATAATAGGTGGCTTGCTACTAAAACCCCTGCTATTCCCACAAAGGAAAACTCTCACAGGAAGTTCAGCTTCTTGGCTCCAAAGATGACAGCATATGGGCAGGTCTGGTACTAAGCAATTTTCTTGAAAAAGTCCTTGTCCTTATATTTAAGTTCTCGATTTATGTGCTCTTCCATCAAGAAGAGCTTTTGCTTAAAGATATAGTTATTTTCTCTAAAGCTATTTGATTATCAAATAAATTGTGAAAGAAGTGTGACTTTTGCTCTAAAAGCACCATGATTTCTAGAGTGGTTACTTGGTTGTTGACCATACATTTTTCTCTAGAGTAAATGTTCATCCCTCTAATCTCACATTTTACAAGATTTCTGCAAGACAATTTATGAAAAGGAAATTAAATTATAGGAATATTTACATCATTTCAGTACCTTTTCCATCTAAAGCAATGTATGAGAAGTAAAGGCACTACATTTACTTGTATATGGTAATGTGGACAATATCCCATTACGCCATTATTTAGTTAAAAAATATATTAGAATTGACCAGTCTCATTTTTCCAACAGAAAATTATTATGATATCCATACTTTCTGGTATTGAGAAGGGAGACTCTAAAGGGAAAGTGCTGATTTCTAGAGAAGAAAAATTAGGATAGTTCTCCCTTGATAATCCATATAATGTGTTTTTACTTCAGTGAAATGAAAATAGCATTAATTATAAATACATTTACAGATTTCATGACTCTATACAATTTTTATAAAATTCTGATTAAATGGTATAACAGCCCTGAAATACACAATTGGCTCTTTATTATTTAATC
The DNA here is from genome assembly GCA_004363575.1 of Solenodon paradoxus. Lineage (NCBI taxonomy): Eukaryota > Metazoa > Chordata > Mammalia > Eulipotyphla > Solenodontidae > Solenodon > Solenodon paradoxus. The sequence goes on from RJWH01005471.1 coordinate 39,799, forward strand.
CAGAGGTTGGCAGCTCCAACCGCAAAGCCGAGCCAACTCCGTCGTGTCACAAGAAGGGCGCCATAACTTCATGCTCGCGGTGAGAATCATATGTGGAAAGTGAATCTGGTAACAAAAACCAGGCTTGGAATGCATGTGGTGCCTGGTGCTGCTTTTCCAGAAAGTTTTTTATTAAAATAATTAACAGTATTTTTCAAGGAGAGAAAACAGAAGAAAAAGGAGCAAAAAGCACCTTTGGGCAAGAATACAAGAATGCTATCAATGATGGGAGTGTGGAAAACCAAGAATGTGTAATAGATTAAAGGGGTGCGCAATTTTCTTCCTGGGACACATCAGGTACCTCTGTCTCTCTCCAGTGAGTGGTACATGGGTATTATCTATTTACACTGAATTCAAACTTCCACTCCATACCAACAAGCTTTATGAACTTGCCAAGTTACTCTGCTCTCCTTGCCTCAATTTCCCCCAGGGTGATGGTGATTTACCTCAGAGTGTTGATCATAGGTTAAGTTAGATGACATATGTAAAACATGTGGGGTCCACCCAAAATGCAATTAACTCTTTTCTGTATTAGCTACTTGTGTTAGTATCATCAACATTTCTACTTTAAAACTTACTTCTTGGCATATCCTGGTGGAGTAGCGATGAAGTTAGCTGTCTCCTGCCAAGAGCACAGTCCACATGCATCTCAAAGACCGGGTTCCTGTTCCAGGGCCAGAGGAAACAACCAAGATAAGCAACTAAATAGAAATGAATAAAAATGCTTCTTCCTTTTCTCCCTGCCCTCCGGTCTACTCACCTTCATTCCTGTCTGTACCTTTCTTCAAAAACAAAAACAACTTATTTCCAAACCTATGCTCTTAAAACACACACAATATTATAAATCAGAGTTACTGCAATTAAAAAAATCAAGATTAACAAAAAGTGCCAACAAAATTACCTTTCTTAATACAGGTATCCCCTGCTATTTGAAAGTAGAACTTTCTATTTGGAATGATTTGGTAGGTTATTTGGGGGGTCTGGGAAGGCTATTAGCATTAATTGACATAGAAACATTTTTGAGCAGTCTCATATGCCCCATCACCAAAACAGCATTCTGTTTTCAGACAGCAAGGGAAACCAGTAGAGTCAAAACAGCTGTTTATGTGCCCAGTTATAATTATTATTATAACTTCTATGCAAATATGACTCACTGATCCTTTTCCACCACTTCATCCACACCTGCAACTCTTTGAGGAGCACTTAAGAGAACACAGACATGTCAAGCACAGAGATGAACAGAGCATAAATCATCCATGAAAAGTATGGTTGAGAGTCCCAGGGCATGCACAAAAGGAACAATTATGTCCAGTTGAAGGAATCAAAGAATACTCTATAGAAGAAGAAACATGAGCTAAGTCTTAAAGGATGAACAGAAGTGTGAAGGGAAGAAAATTGGCGAGAAAGAATCTAGTTCAGGATGTGGAACCACAAATTTGTTGTGAAAGGAGCAGAGAGGAGAAAAGAGGGAGGAAATGAGCCTGAAGAGTTGGCCTGCATTGTGGAAAACTGTATCTGTACAAAGATACAAGTGTAACTGGTGTGTCAACTTAAAAATTCAAGAGGCAAATCATGTTTATTTGGGGTTAAAGAATTGTAATCTGAGGTATGCAGATTCAGGTAGAAAAGCTAAAAAAAATGTGTCCTTGGAGGGACAAAGTCATCGGTTTTTATAGGAAGAAAAGAGGGAGATAAAGAAAAAATTGATTAGCATTCACAAGCTTAAACTAGTCTTGTCTCTGTATAATGGCTATTGATTCTCCAGAAAGTATGAAAAGAACTTGACCAATTCCACCCTTCGGCTATGAGTTCATAATTAGTTCTGTCTGGATGACTTCTCAAAACAATCATTCCCGCGATGGTTTATTCAAACAATTGTTTTAGACCCAGTCCAGAGATCTTTAATTCACTTCAGAGGTCTTTGGCCCATTTCAAGGAGATGCAAGGTAATGCAGTTTCTCTGTTTCCTCTGGCCCCTGTTTCCTTGGCTCCATTTTTTTTTTCCAAAGGAAAAGTGCAGGCAGGAATGAAGGTGGGTAGGCAAGCAGGAAGAGAGAGGAGGAAGAAGCATCTTTATTTTATTTTATTTTATTTAGTTGTTCACTCTGGTTGTTTCTGCCCTGCCAGACTCCAGACTTGAACTTGTATGTAGCTTGCTCCTTCAGAGCGTGACCTAACCATGGTGTCACAGGGCATGCCCTTGGCTCCATTTTTAAAATGGCTTCTCTGATGTCATCTTTTCACAGATATGATGGTTAATTTTATGTCAACTTGAGTGGGTCACACAGTGCCCAGACATTTTGTCAAACATTTTTCTGGGTGTATCTGTGACAGTGTGTTTGAAAGAGATTAACATTTGAATTAATTGTATTTATATTCATTAGCAGAATGGGGCTATAATTTTTCATTCTCATAAGGCAATCCTGATTTTATCTTGATGGTTATACTGGACTTATACAACAAATTAGGTAGTATCCTTTCTTATTCTATTTTCCTGAACAATTTGCTTATTTTATCTGTTCTTTAAATTTTGTCATAAAACTTAGCAATAAAACTGTTGATGCTGTCTTTGTGGGAAGATTTTAAGTACTGGTTTAAATTATTTCAATGACTTTAACAGTCTAAGACTATTTAAGCTTTTTATTTCTTCTAGAAAATTTTTCCCTTAGGGCTACACCCTGGTGGAGTAGTGGTTAGGCACAGTCCACATGCATCCCAAGGACATGGGTTCACATCCTGGGCCTGGGGGAACAGCCAAGATGAACAACTAGAGAAGATGAAATACTTCTTCCTCCTTTCTCTTCCTGCCCACTTCTGCTTGCCTTCATTCTGCTTGCACCTTTTCTTTAGAAAAAAAAAAATCTTCCCACCCCCCCAACACCCTCAATTTTTGTCTTTTTTATTATTTTTAAAGAGAGAGGAAGAGAGGAAGGAAAGTGGGGAAGGAGGGGAGGAAGAAGCATTTAATTTTGTTTCCTTCCTAACCCCCCAACCCCCCACCAACTGACCTATCCCAAATCAGTATCCTGGGTTCTTAGACTTTACATGGTCCACCCCCCACCCCCAGCTCTCTCAAATAGCTTGAGATGAAAACTATAACATTTAAATTTGCAAGATTATTGGCATCAGTTGTTGGTTGTATTCTCTCTTTGGTTTTTTTAATGAAAGGTACAGGCAGGAATAAAGACAAGTAGAGACATTCTGGCAGGAAGAGAGAAGAGGAAGAAACATCTCATTTATTTTATATAGTTGCTCATCTTTGTTTTCAGTCCAGCCCCAGGTCTTGAACCTGGGTCCTTGAGATATGTGACCTGAGCTCTCGGCCAAAGGCGACTGACCAAACCGCTATTAACCAGAGTGCACCATATTCTCATTTTAAAAATCTCTACCTTATCTCAGTTGTTTCCGTTTTCATTGGTAGTATTGTATCTTCTTTCTTTTCCTCTTGATAAATCTTATCAATGGTTTGTTTATATAGATAGTTGTTTTGAAAAATCAACAATGGCTTTTTTTGGTCCAGTTTAAGTTTTTGCTTTTTATTTCATTTTTACTGTATTTTCCTTCTATTTCCTTTGGATATATTGTTATTCTTTTATCAATATATTAAGATAGACATTTATCTAATTAACTTCCAGTCTTTACTAAATTTCTTAGCAGCACATTTTTTTTTTTTTTGCATTCCATAAGTTTTCTATGTAGCAATTATTCACTTCTAGGTTTTTTTTTTTAATTCATATAATCTAATGTGTTTAGCAAAGTGTTCTATAGATTTTGAAGCTTATAGGAACTTAAAATTGTTGTGCTTTTTTACATTTGACTTCTAACTTAGTTCACTGTGTTGAGAAATAATGGAGTTTGGCAATTAGTCCTTGAAATATACTGAAGTTTTCTTCTTTAAGGAAAGATGCAGGCAGAAATGAAAGAAGGCAAACAGAGGCAGGCAGGCAGGCAGGCAGGGAAAGAGAGAAGGAAGAATTTTATTGAGTATTTCTTAATTGTTCCTCTGGCCCCGGAACGTGAACCTGAGTCCTTGGCTTACATGTGTCTGCACCAGCCAACGGTGGCTGACCAAACCACCACTCCACCAGGGCATGTCGTACAGAAGCTTTCTGGATGGCCTAGTGCATGAATAATTTTCAAATATTTTATAAAAGTGTTTGATAAAAATGTGTATTCCCTAGTTGTGAATATTGATCACCCTCTTCATCCCTAAAATTTTGTGTCTTAAATTCTATTTTATCTGATAGTAAAATAACCACAGTAGTTTTCATGTGGCTTTTGTTCGTGTATTTTTTTCATCCTTCTACTTTGCGTGTCTTTACGTTTGCATCTCAAGCTATTTGACAGTGTATCTGTCTTCTTTTTTAAAATAACAAGTGATTCAAGTGACAGCATTCTTTTATTTTCTCTTCTTTTTATTCAGCTTTATTGAGGAATAAATGACAAAAGAAAATAATGATGTATTTTAGATGTACAACATGACGATATTCTATACATGTATATTATGAAAGGAGTCCTACTATTGAGTTAATTAACATATCTGCTACCTTCACACTTTTACTTCACTTCACATATTTACCTTATATTTATTTTATATTCAAAATAAGTGATGCTACACAGTATTTGTTGTTCTCTGGCTTATTTCACTTAAAAAAAATACCCTCTAGTTCCATTGTGTGTGTGTGTGTGTGTGTGTGTGTGCGTGTGTGTGTGTGTGACATTTTCTTGATCCATTCATTTGTTGACAGATACCTAGATTGTTTCTGCACTTTGGCTATTGTGGATAATGCTGACTTGGTGTTTCTAGACAGGTCTCATGTAGAAGATGAACCTCATCAATCAGCCCAGTTGAGCATCTGGTTGTCTATTAAACCTTAGTGATTATTTAATCTGCTTGCTATCTTTGCTTTTAGTTGTTCCCAGTAGTTGAGGGTTTTGCCAAGACCCATCAATATTCCAAAGGAAAGGGTCATAGTATCTAGATGTGGGCTGATGAGAAGCTGAATCCTCAGGCAGCAACTGATGAAGTATACATTCAAATCCCTTTCAGGGAGAAAGTGGGAGTTGGTCATTTATGCCAGTTCCTGCTGCAGTGACCCCAGGTTATGGCCATAGGGGATTTGCTCCTGAGAGGTTTCAAATCTACTTCTTTGCTATTGTCCTGTGGGATGTGTGACTGCAAACCTTGTTGACTATCAGATCTAGGTGATTTGGAGGCCCAGTCTTCAAGTGGCAGGCCTAAAAACTGATCACTTGACGTATGATCCAAATACTTTGCTCCTCAAAGAGAAGTTGGAGGATGGGGGTTCCCTCTGATTGTTTTGGGGTGAAGTTTTTGGCAAAGGTGCTTCTCAGTTTTTCCTACTGAGCATGGTTTCAACATGGTTGTTTTCTCAGTAGCTAGTAGGTAGGAGTCACTCAACTAGTTCTGGGATTTCTCCAAAGGGGTGTTGCATGTGCAGCTACATACCTGGTGCATTAGTAGGAGGAGAGGAATTCAGGACCTTTTATGTTGCCATATTAGTTAAAAGTCTAACCTATCGCCTATCTGGACCTCACCACCACAGTTACACGTAACCCGTTGTTGTTTAGCTGGTATTTGGGGCTGCACACCACACTGCATGCCTCAGTGGGAATCTGTGGGAACCACACTCTGCATGCAACTGGGAAATTGATGGTTTTATCTACATTTGCAAATGCATTGACAAAGTTATTCAAAGTTTTCTCTTACCTTTTTAATGTCTGCTGAATGTCCATTATATATCTTTTCATCATTAATATTGTTTATTCATTTTCTGTTTCCTTATCATAAATTTTGCCAAATGTATGTCAATTTTATTACAATTTTCAAAGAGCCAACTTCTGACTTTTATCCCTTTTTTTTAAAGGAAAGGTGCAGGCAGGAATGAAGGCTAGTAGGCAGGCAGGCAGGAAGAGTGATGAGGAAGAAGCTTTTTATTTTATTATTTTTTAGTTGTTCACACTGACTGCCTCCTCGACAGGCCTGGAACTGGAACCCAGAAGCACGTGGCTTGTGCTCCTTCAGAGGCTTTTGACTCCACCGCTACTCCACCAAGGCACACTTCTATTTAATCTATTTTTTTCTATTTTATTAATGCCTGTTCTTATCTTTCTTTCTATTGTCTTTCTGTTTATCGTGCTCATCTTTTGCTATCTTAAGTTGGATGTTTAATGCACTGATTTTTAGCCTTTCCTTTTTCATAATATAAACATCCAAAAATAGACATTTCTTCTTCCTTTGCACCTTTTATACATATATATATAGAGAGAGAGAATCTTGAATTTATACTGATAGCTCACAGACTTCATTTTTGCCTTCCTCTTCCCATATGTATACCTTCTTTCTCCAACAGTGAGAAACTCTGCTCTCATTATCTATACTATATTTATTTGTTCTATCCTAGTATACACATAATGTAGTTTCAGAATTTCTTACCCAAACTCCTGTGAAAGCAAATTCACTAAATTGTGTATATTTCTCCACAGTATCCAGTTAAATATCATTGAGACAGGAGACAAAAGAAAACCAAAAAAAACCACAAAAGTCATCACGTTCCAGCCAAGCATGAAGAACAGAACATTTTGTGGTCTGAAGCAAGACCAGATGTTGCTCAACCCCTCCCATTTATCTTGAAGTCAAGGCCAGCCCATCCTGTTAAGACATCCCAACTCCCTACCCCACTATTGACAGCATGCCATGTGGCCTTATCAGGACTCCACCCCAACCCGCACTGCTTGCTGAAACTTCCCCTTAAAAACCTCTCTCACCGAGCATAGGACAGATTGCTCCCGCCTCTTCTCTAAAAGGAGCTTTCCCAGCCTGCACTTAGGATAATGAAGTCTCGCTCACATTTCATTTTTTATTCCCTCTGTCATCTAATATCTACTTTTGAAAGTACATGTAATAGCAGTATGGTTCTAATAGAAATATAAAATAGGTATATTCAGAGAAATATCATTCCCTTCACATCCCTACTACTCTGTCCCTATCCCCCGTGCCACCATTTTGCACTCCCTTCTCACTCTTTTTGATCTTTTGTACAAATGAACAGATTCACGTGTAGTTTCTTATGTCTCTTTTTCTTATGTAACTGTTACCATATTTTGTATTTTCTAAATGTTCTATTTTCTAAACTTTTTTCATTGCTTTTACTGTCTTATTTTGGATTAACTAAGGTATTTTTTCCTTTCTGACTGTCATGAGAAAAGCCTCTGTTTCTATGCCGTGAGAAGTTACTCTTAAAATATTAACTCTTGGCGTGCCCTGATGGAGTAGTGGTCTTTTGCCTCTGAAGGACACAGGCCATATACATATCCCTGAGTTTGAGCCCCAGGCCCAAGGGGAGACAACCAGTTTGAATAACTAAATTACAAATAGATAAAGTGCTTCTTCCTGTCTGCTTGACTACTACTTGCCTTCATTCCTACCTGCACTTTTCCTTAAAAAAAAAATTAACTCAAATACTTGTTAATGTTTAAAGTTAATCAGTAAGTCAGTGTTTCTCTAATCCCATCTCATGACATTTGTGATCATAAAAATTAATGTTTATTGAGTACTTGCTATTTATTAGGCATTTTTCTAAGCACTTTATTTATAGCAAATCAGTTAAGCCCTAAGAGGATAAGTAATTTGCCCAAGTTTACACAGACGATAAATCATGAGGATTCAAACCCAAACAATCTAATTACATATTCTATGTTATTCAACACTATGCTTTATTTAATCTGGGACACGTGAACTAGGACCACGCTCCTCTCATCTTAAATGGTTTCCTACCTAATATTTTTATTCAACTTACTTTCTGTGCTCCCAATTCCTCATTTCGTCATATAACTTCCTTAGGAAAACACTTTACTTACTCCTGACGTATATAACTTTTCAGAAGAACCTTTAGTATCTGTTGAAAATAAAAATTCTCACTTTTTATTTGTCAGAAAGTATGTTCATTTAATAATATCTTAACTGCTATTAGATAGTTACTAGAGATTGCCAGTTATTTTCTCTCAGCATTCTGAATATATCATTCTGTTGTCTTTTAGCTTCATGTCACTGATAAGAACTCTACTCTAAATGTAATTGTCACTCCCTTTGTAAATAAATTCTCTCTTCTCTATGCTTGCCTTTGTAAATTCTTTTTGTCCTTAGTGTTCTACAGTTGCACTACGATAAATCCAATTGTGAATTACTTTGTGAAAGTCCAACTTGGGTCAATGTGTAGCCTGAATCTGAAAATTTATGTCTATATTAATTATGGAAGATGATTAAACAGAATGTCTCTCCCATTCTTTCTGTTCTTGCCTTCTGGAACTCCACTTAAATGGATGTCACTCTATCCTTACTAATTAATGTCTGCACCCAAAAGTTAGATATTATTATTAATCATTTAGTCAATGTTGGTTTCATTATATCAATGAAACATATTTCATTCATCTTTTCATAGCTTTAAAATTCATTTGTATTTCTTTTCCTCTGATCTGTATGTATAAGAACATGGCTTATTAGTTTGATATTTTCTTTGTCAATTTTTTTAAAGTATGCAGGAGTGAAGGCAGGCAGGCAGCAAGAAGGCGGGAAAGAAGCAAGAGTAGGAAGATGCATTCTATTTATTTAGCTATTCATTTTCATTGTTTCTCCTGGGTCTGAGCTGTGAATCTGTGTTCTTGGGCTGTATGTAAACTGTTTTCCAGGTATGGGCTTAACACTTGAACCAGCAGGGCACACCTCTTTGTTAACTTTTAAGGGATTTTTATATATTAAGAATATTATCCATTGTTAGTCTTTTGAAAATCCTTTCTTCTCAGGTGATCAATTTTTTTAAGAGAGAAAGGAAGGAAGAGGAGGAAGAAACATCTTTATTTATTCAGTTGTTTATTATGTTTTTTTTATTATGTTTTCAGTTGTTTATTATGTTATTTATGTTTTTATTATGTTCTCAAATCTGCTTAAGCCACAAGGGCATGCCTCCAATTTTTCAAATTTTGTTTATGCTAATTTTACATCTCAGCTATTTTTTAACTAACATATTGCTACATATAATAATCTTTCACATTGTGGGTTTTTTATTTGGGTTGTTGCTTTAAAGACCTTCTCCAGTCCAACCCATAAAAAAATTCTTCCATGCTTTTGTCTCATATTCTTATGATTTAATTTGTGTGTTTGTTTTTTAGAGAGGAAGAAGCTTTATTTGCTTTTGTTTAGTTGTTCATCTTGGCTCTCCCCCATGCACACTCACTCCCATCTTAGGTCTTGAACCTGGGTCTTTCGGATGTAGGTGGACTACCTGGGGAACTTACCTTCTAAGCCACCAGGACTCACCTTTTAAAGAAAAGGTGAAGGTAGTAATTAACGCAAGATGGCAGGCAGACAGGAAGAGAGAAGAAGAAGAAGCATTCTATCCTATTTCCATTTTAGTTGTTCACACTGGTTGTTTCCCCCTGAGCCCAGGGCTCGAACCCAGGGGTATGTGGCTTGTGTTTTTTGGAAGCAATTGACCTAACTGCTACTCCACCAGGGCATGCCTAAATTTGTATTTTAAAATAGCAGATTCATCTATATTTTGTTTTGGTATAAAGGGTAAAACATTTATCTAGATTTTTTCCCAAATAACCAACAAGTTACCTTAAAGTCATTCGTACATTCATTCATCAAATAAACTCTCTTTTATTCAACCCATTTTAAAGCTTCATTTTTCATATGCTAACTATGTATATTGGTTGATTTCTGGGCATTTACTTTTGTTCCACTGATCAGTTCTTTCACTAGTATCAATGGCATTTATTAGCATTGTTTTATAAAAGGTTTAAAATATTTGTTAAGGCTAGCTTCCTGTTTCCTCAAACATCATCTATTACTCTTAGTTTTTCACAATTTAACTAAATTCACATAGTATAATTTAACTAGCAAATTTAGAATTGGCCTATCTAGTTTTTTAAAAGGTTTTAAGTGTTAAACATTGCATTGCAATTAATTAAACTTTCTCCCATTATGAGATCATACACTCCATCATGTCAGAGCCTGTATATATCTTGTTCACCATTGCTAGAATCTAACATAAAGTGAATAATAAATACTCAGCAAATTTTTATTGAGTGAATTAATGATCCTCCTGTTTTGCAACCCTCTGATAGTGTCACTACTTCAAAGAAAAATAATTTACTCATAGTTAAGCTTCTCTGCTTATTTCTTTTTCCTCATCCGCACCCCACCAAATTGATCCTGGGGCTATTCCTCGATAACTTCCTGAAAGTACATGCATCTCAGAGTGAGGCAGGTTAGCCAGCTGTAAGAGAATTAAACAAAAGTTGAAAGAGGAAGTTCCATTAAAAATATGTGAAAAGCAAATCTGCCCTACAGCCTATCTACACCTAATAGAACCAACATGGCACTTGAAATGCCCAAGAGTTAACCTCAAGCAACATCAAACCTCATTATATGACCATTTCCATCTTGTTAATAAATTAGCATACCAGAAACACTGCCCCTTTGGGGCAGGAAAACTATATATGAATTTTAATGCACAGTCTCTTTTAAAAAGGACAGACCTTCTTTCACCAAGGAAATTGTATCCTTTCCTTGGGAATAAAGTGAATATTAATCAATCTGATAAAAAATCACTCCAAAAAGGCACTAGAAAGCAGTCATTTCTATAGTCCTGTGTGTCTCTATCCTACAGCATGTCTGCAGCTATTTCTCACATGTGTATATTCCTTTCCTTCCAAATAAATCTCTTCTTATATTCTAACTTTCCTCCAACTCGTACAGGAATTCCTCCTTGCGGTGGAGTCAAAAACCTGGTTCCTTGTTTCACTCTCCATCTGGTTCCTTGTTCTACTCTCCATTGTGCTATGATTTCTCCTGAGGTTGCCAAAGGTAAGCCATGGTGTAGAATCCCTGAGCATTGGCCAGGGACTCCTGATAGGCAGAAGAGCTTGGCTTGGTATACCAGCGAATCTCTTGATAAGGGAGATACAGTATACTCCAAATGGAGAGGAGTATGGAATGACTGACTCTCTCCTGGAGGGGCTCACCTCAGAGAAGGCTTTCAAAGACATACTTTATATACCATTGGCAGGTTGGGTATTGAGAGTTGTTAAGGCCTCCCTGGAGTCAATTCCAGCAACAAGAGCTATATTTCCTAGGCAACCTAACCCAAAACATAGAGGAAGAGATGGTTTGCCTACTCTCCAAGCAGTATCCCATAAATACTTTTTCCAACAGCTATTTAATCAAGTACTAGGTGGCAGAGTTTCAGGTTATATTCTTTAACAAGTACATGAAGGCTTCGATAATAAAAAGCGTACCCACATGCTAAAGAAAACTGAGGACCCTAATGAGTTCAAATGTATCCCAACTACCACCTTTGGGGATTTCCTGAATATATATTCTATAAAACGCATCTTTCTGGATACCACTCACAAGCATTAGGATAAAAAAAAAAGAAACATCTTAGAGGTGTTTGAGTCCTGGTAACCAAAACAGAGCTAGGATGTTGTTGATACTCAGGGCCCGGGCATGCCCAGGCATGCTCAGACACAGCTACTTCCAGGAAGGAGCTGGAAAAAAGCTACCCAGCCACAAGACTTTCAGCATTAAAGCTCAACCAAATCATTGCTCAACTAACTCTTCACTTTATTATACCAATCAGAACTAAATTTGCAAAATGTACCACCAATTGGAACTTGATGGACTTCTAATCCTAATTTTTCCAGCCCATTATCCCTCCTTTTATATGTGATCCCCTGATTGGGCAACTGGGAGCATAATTCAAGGCCTTCTTGAATCTGTATCTCCCAGTTTGCAGTCCTAATAAAACCCCAAATAAACATATATTTTGCTTCAACTAGATCTCCTTCATTCTGGGACAACAATCATCTCATTTAATAATAGTGAGACATAGGTATCATTCCCATTAAAGATGAGAAAATGAAGGTTCTGATATCTCACTGATTATTACGTGGTTAGTCAGTAATCAAATCTGATTTCAAACCCAGATTTGTGTAATTACAAATAATCATGCTCTTTAGCACCTACATTGTGGGGTATCCCATTGCACTTATCTGGCCCCTTATGTTTTTGTATTGTCATTTGGTATATGAGACTAGGGCCATGTCTATACAGAAGTAAACTACCTGAATCTAGAGGTGGTGCATTCTATCTTTATGACCAAATCTGTCCAACCTTGACCTTGCTTTGTCTTGTATATGTTTGTTGAGGCATGGGAGACAATCCCCCATCCCTTCAAGGTCACTAATGGGCTGGATGAACAAACAAATGAACATAAGACAGGATTAGTAAGAGAAAAGACCAAATTTAATGATGTACAAATCAAGGTAAATGGGAGACACCAAAGTATTTTACTGTGCTGAAGCATGGGAAAGGGGGTCTGAGCATCATAGGAAAAGGAAGGGAGTCTTCACAAGAAAAGGAAGGGATGATTTATCTTTACCCTGGAAAAAATGACTTTCTTGGAGAGGTTTACAGATAAACTTTGTCATCTGAATTAAGACCTTCCAAAACTACATTATTCTAGAGGATAAGGGAACAATGATCACTTCTTGATTAGGAAAAGGATAAAGGTTTAGAGAATTGTGATTGCTTCTTCACTTCTTCACTTAGCTTCTTGATTAATGGAAGAACAAAAGAATTAGGAGACCTTCATATTCAGACCTGTCATTGTCCTCTGCTCAAAACAATCTTCAAATCAGAGGGAGGCATCTGTAGGAGACCAATTCTCAGAGTATTGAAGCAATCTGTTTTGAGCCCCTTCATTCTTGACAGACAATCCATATGGAAAAAAGCAAAACCTGATCCCTACCTTACACCATGCATAAAGTCGATTCAAGACAGATTGTAAATATAAATGTAAAAGATAAAAAAAATAGAACTTCTGACTTTTCAAGACTTCTTTTTGACCCATGTATGTTATAATTCCAAATATTTTGGAATTTTCCAGCTATTTTTTTGTTTGTTTTTTTTCATCTCTAATCTCATTGCATTCCGGTCTGAGGAATATACTAACATACTTTTCATGATTTCAGTTCTTTTAAATTTATTCAGGTGTGTTCTTTGGTCTAGAATGTGATTTATTTTGATGAATATTCCATGTGAATTTGAGAAGAATGTGTATTTTGCTGTTTTTGAATGATGTACTCTATGATTGTGATATTGTTGTGATTGGTGGTGCTATATCCTTACTGATATTCTGCCTGCTAGATCTAGCAATTACTGAAGGCAGGGTGTTGAATTCTTCAATTATAATAATGGAGGGAAAAGTATCTCTACAATCATCTGATTAAATCTCAGTCTTTCCGAGAAACTGTGCTCCTGGACTGTGACCTTGTTTTTTCTTTTAGGTGAGATAAAAAGGCTAGCGAATGGAGTGGGGTAATTTTCCTTCCCCAAATTCAGGTAAGGCTCTGGAAATCTCTTCTGCTGCTCCATCAAGGAGAAGACTACCGGTGTATTTCAAATGATTGTTTAGTCCCCCTCCTCCTAGCAGAAAGAATACTAATGTACCAAATCAAGATATTGCACACCTTAAACTTACACGTGTTATTTGTTAATTATAGTTCAAGTAAACAAAAATAAATAATAAATAAATAAATAAAAAGTAAAAAAGCAAAGAGGCAAGTATTACTAAAACCATTCCTACTTTCTTCGTATTTGTAAGGCATCTTCAATATGAATAAAAATCCAAATCACAGCTGGAGATTTTCTCAGAGGTCCCATATGAGCACTTTTACTGTACCTTTTCTGATACGTAAAAAAACCTTTTCCTACAAAAATCAGACTGGTTGCAGTGGCTTTTTCATTTCAATCTGCTCCTGGCACATTTTTTAAAATTTGTTGTGAAATAGCAGGAAAATTAATGTGAACTCAAAGCCGTGGAAAGATCTCAAAGCTATAGAGACAGAGGCTTTAACATCACAATGTCTGGGATAAAACACCTGAGACAGTCAACCGGTTTTAAGGTTTGGTTTCCCAACCCGAAAGAAAATATTACAATAAATCATTTTGTTTCTATTATACTAAATCCAGACTCAGATACCACATGAACCAAAGATTGACATTGCACAAAGCATCACATTGCCCCTCAGTTTCCCAGACTGTCCATATGCCCTCCTACCTATGCCGGATTTTCAGTCTAGCAAATGTTTTAGATTAGAAATTTAAGCTTTTTAGGTTATGGTCAATCCATATTTTAAAGTAATTACAAACATAATCATAAATAATCCATATAAATGTTTATGCAATCTTTCTTTTCCCACTTCCTTCCTCCTAAGTGTTTTATAATTATTTGCAGATAGTCTTTCAACTATACATTTCTGTTCAGAAATATAATTCAAATCAAGTGCTAAAAATGATTTCTGTCCACATTTATTGGTTTATAGTCTCCATTTTAAGAATGCTTTCATTTCTTAAAGTCCTATAAAACATCATATCTTGACGTGGCCTGGTGGAGTCGTGGTTAGAGCAATCACCTCAGAAGGATTGCAGGTCACATACCCCTGGGTTCAAGTCCTGGAATGGGTAGTGGGGGCAGGAAAACAACCAGGGTGAACAACTAAATAAAAATAAAATAAAAAATAAAACAAAATGCTTCTTCCTTCTCTCTCTTACTGCCTGCCTGCCCACTCTCCTTCATTCCTACCTTCGCCTTTCCCTTAAAAAAACAAAAAATAAAAATCATCATATCTCTCACCATGAAAAACAAACGTACCACTCTAGTAAGGGATGTTGATAGTGGGAGAGGCTGTGTGTGTGATAGAGGAGGAGTTCATGGGCAATCTCTGAACCCTCTACTCAATTTTACTGTGAACCTAAGACTATTCTGAAAATTTAAGTATGTCAGTTATAATCAGTGAACCTACACTGACACATCATCACCCAAAGTTCATAATTTACCTTAGGATTCACTTTTGGTGTTGGGCATTCTATGTATTTTTACAAATAAATAACAGTATGTATCCATCATTATAGTATCATGTAGACTAGTTTTCTTGCCCTAAAACTTCTCTGTACTCTACCTACTCTTCACTCTCCCCCTCCCCCAAACTCCTGGCAACTATTGTCAAACCTGTGTTCCATTTTTTAATGAAGTGGTTTGTGATTTTTTGCTTTCGTTTTTAAAGAAAGGTGCAGACAAGAGTGAAGGAGAGTAGGCAGGCAGAGGAGGAAGAAGCACTTTATTTTTTTATTTACCTATTCACACTGGTTGTACCTACCCCCAATAGTATCCCCTGTCCCAAGTGAAACCAGGTCCTTGAGATGTACTCGGATTGCGCTCCTTTGGAGGGGGATGACCTAACCACTACTCCACCAGGGCTCATTGGTTTGTTTCTTATTGTTGATATTGTGTATTTTGGATAATAGTCTTTTATCAGATAGATCTTTTGAAAATACTTTCTCCCAGGTGTGACTTGTCTTTTCATTTTCTTGCTGGTGTCTTTTGCAAAGCATGCTTGCAACTTTTTAAACTAAAGTCATTTAACAAGCACTCTTCATACTATTGTAAAGGCCTTGCAATTTGTTTTATTGTGGTAAAATGTACATATCAAAATTTACCATTTGAACTATTGTTTGGGGTACCGTACAATGAATGACATTACGTAATTCACATTGTTGCTCAACTATCACCATTATCTGTCTTCAGGACTTCTTCATCTCCTAAACTGAACCCCTGTATGCACTGAATAACTTCCCATGTTAATGATGACATAATATTAAATATACATAGTTTATTACTAATTTTCTATTGTTGAACACATTAATTGTGGTTCTATATTTTTGCTTTAGATTAGTTTATTTATGCATTATAAGTTTTATGTACAAAATACCTTATTATGTACATAGAATCTATTCCTAGAAATGGAATTAGTGAAAATGAAGAGTATGAGTATTTTTAAGCAACTTCATACAGTTTTCAAACTTTCTTTGCAAAAAGAACCTTATCAGTTTATGTAACCCAATATGATACAGGACAGTATCTATGTTACCTCTCTCCAGTATTATAATCTTTCTAAGTCTATACTAATATGATCAGAAAAATAGCACGTATTATCATAAATATATGACACTTGTGAAACTGACCAATTTTCCAGGTCTATTAATTGAATGCTCTTTTGTGGATGTTTCATGTATATATTTTCTCCATTTATTTAACATATTTTTTAAGACCAGTGAAAGAAGGAAGAATTGGAGTGAGGGAGAGACAGAGAAAATGAGGAGAAAAATATATTTTTATTTAGTTTTTAGTTAGTTGTTTTTTTTTTTTACTCTCAGGCCCCATATCATAAACCTGGGTCCTTGGGCTTTATGTGGTCCACACTCCAGCTCTCAGTCACCTGAGTCACAAGGACACACACTACTTAATATATTTGATAAATTTACATAAAGCTCTTTCTTTTTTAACCCCTACCTCCAGGTCTGTGGGCTTCACATGGCCTGCATCTTAGCTGACTGAGACACAGGGGTGTGCCTAAATAAAACTCTTTGTATAATAAAATCAGCAATCTTTTATATACCATATTTTCTGTAAATAGTTTCTCAGCATGGCTGTCTTCAATTTTTTGTTTCTTTCTTTCTTTCTTTTTTTTTTTGCAGGGTAGTTTCCAGGAATTTTTTAAAATAGGATACACTTAGGAGAAGGAAGACAAATGTTCCTGGTGAACTTTAGAATCCTCTTTCAGGCGTGAGACTTCACAGAATATTAATTATTCATCCCCTAAAAAGAGACTATGTTTTCAACAAATAAGTCAATGTTTTTTGCATAATATTTAAAAGCAAATTGACAATTAACCTGGAACGACAGAGCAATGATGTAAGATGACCTCTGCAATAAACACATTTAAAAGTCAGGTGGCTCCAGTCAGCACCAGCTGGAACTACTCTAAAGAGTAAAATGTGTATTGCTCTCCCCTATTTTCAATGTCAAATACAACTAAGCTCATTACTAATTTGTACCAAAGATTACAGAACAAAAATACCCCGTAACAGGATATACAATTCTTATGCTGTGAACAAAGGTCAAACAGGTTGAATTGTCACTAATTTCCCTAAATGAAATCTATTTTCTCTTTATATTTTGAAAATAAGCCTCTTTCTTGAGGTAGGCCAGATAACAGAATTTAGGGAAGGAGACAAAAGACCTCAGACATAGGAAATACAGAAATTATTCCAACCTTGAACATGCCACGGATAGTCCTAGAACATTTGTTTATGCACCTGGGCATTTATGAAAACTAGAGGAAAAGAAAAGGTGCCTTTGTTGTGACAGTAAGACTCCACTTTGCTTTGCAAGGAGAGGGAGTCAAACCATGGTTTCTCTGCCCGCACCTGACAGGCAAGGACATTTTGCAAAAGAAATCAGTGAGGACGAAAATCCAAGCTGCTCAGTGTCTGCATGATTCAAAAGGCAAAATTTGTCTCAACTTCCTCTTCTACCCAAACTGAAGAGTATTACTCTATGGGTTTACAGAGGACAAGATAAATGGTTCTATCACAACCATATCCCCATGGTTTCTGAGGTCTAAGAGTATAAACCAAGTCCCAAGCCAGATTTACTGCTGCTTGGGGCTCATAAAGGTATAAAATTAAAAAAGATTATATCTCTGTGCTGAACAAACAGTAGAAAGAGATTAATTCATTTTTTAAAAACAACATTAAGAGGTTTGTATGTACTTCACAGTTTATAAAGCAGTTTTCACACAAATACCATATTTAACACACTTGACCCCACCACCATGCTGGGAGCCGGGCCACTCTCTACAGCCCATGCACCTAAAGATGCCTTGAATACAGTAGGTACTCAGTACATGCTTTTTAAATACATGCATATGTAGGAAAACTTCTCTTTTCAAAGTTGACCATAAGAGTCAGTCAGCCATCACATTGCAAATGTTAGAAAGTAGCAGTGGTTTAATTCTTGATAGTACATATAAACACACATACACCACAGTAGCATGATGCCTTAGGTGAAAAGGGTTCATTATATTTTTTAAATGACTCACGGTGGCACGCCCTAGTGGAATAACAATTAGATCAATTGCATCTGAAGGAACTCAGGACATATAACCCTGGGTTCAAGTCCCAGGTCTGAGGAGAACAACTAATGTGAACAATAATAGAAGGAAAACAAAAGCCTTCTTCCTCCTCTCTTCCTGCCTGCCTACTTGTCTGCACCTTTCCTTAATAAAATAAAATAAAATAATTCACATTAGTTATCACACTTTTCTGCACTCAGACCCAGCAATTCTGCTTTTTAAGGATATAATAAGATATTCTGAAATTATTATTTTTTTAAAGAAAGGTGCTGGCAGGAATGAAGGCAAATAGACAGGCAGGAAGAGAGAGGAGGAAGAAGCCTTTTATTTATTTGTATTTATTTGTTGAGCTTGGTTGTTCCCCTGGGCCTCAGAATCCAGGTTCTTGGGATGTACATGGACCGTGCCAGCCAGAGGTGGCAGATTTACCTGCTAGGCTACCAGGGGTGCACCTGAAATTGTATTTTTTTTAACCAGGTAAGCATATGGTATAGACTATTAGTTACTCCTGGACTGAGTTGTAAGTGGGGAATGGACAGTATTTGGCAGTCCGACAGGATGGCATGATGCTCCATGAAAGAGCACAAGGAGATTCCAGGAGATGGGGCCAGAGGATCTCCAGCCTCCTACTCTGCTCCAGACCCATAATTCTGCATAAAACTGAAAATGTGTGTTTGCAACTTCAGTGGGAAAATGTGGCTAAGAGGGGAAATTCATTTGACAAAAATCAAGAAATCTTATGCCAAAATGTAGGCAAAATATTACAAAGACACAAAAGTGCCTGAATGGAAAATAATAACATCAGATGGCAACCACTTAAAGACAAACAAATGAGAAGGTATTAGATACTTTCAGTGAAGAGCAATGGCAAGAAAAACTTTGTTATAATGTTTTATGTAGTATTTCTTCCACAGTCCTTCTTTAATTCTCCCATTGTAATATTTATGTAACATTTCTCTCTCCCACTGGAGTTTTAGCTCTTGGCATATAACCATGTATCCTATATTATTGTGTTCTCAAAAGCAGGAACATTAGGTATGCCCCGATGGTCTAGTGGGTAAGTCCACTGCCTCCTGCTGGCACAAGGCATGTACATTCCAAGGACTCAGATTCAGGTCCTGGGGCCAGTGGGGAATCATGAAGATGAACTGAATAAAAAGTAAAAAAAAAAAAAAAAAAAGAAATGCTTCTTTCTCTTCCTGCCTGCCTGCCTACTTGCCTTCATTTCTGCCCGCATCTTTCCTTTACAATAAAAGAAGAAAATATGTATATGTATATGTAAAAATATAGATTGATGTAAATATTTATTAATAATATATAGTATACTATATATGTATTTTAAAGTTGGAACATTGAAAATGTTACAAAAATGTTTTTCTTGAAGGGATAAACTGTTTTTACTTCTTATTTGTTGCTCTTCTACCTTCTTCCTTTATCCTTTATTCTCCTTTCTTTTTTATTCCCCTTTGTTAGAATAGCTAAAGCACCTGTGTTCCAGCACAAATTCTGATACTCACTAACTCTGTGAGTCACTGTTTACCCTATCAAAAATGGCAATAATAGCAGTTACCCATCTTTAACTAATTTACAGAAATATCATTTAAATTCTAGTGAAATTGTGCCCTAGTGGAGTAGTGGTTTGGCTCCCTGCTCTAGTCTACATACATCCCAAGGACCTGAGTCCTGAACCTGGGACCAGGAAAGCAATCAAAATGAACAATTAAAGAGAATAAATAAGTGCTTCCTCTTCTCTCTTCCAGCCTGCCTGTTGGTCTTCATTCCTACCTGTACCTTTGAGAGAGACAGAAAAAGAAATAGGAAAACCTAGAAAGAAAGAAATCCATGCAGCAAGTGAAAGGCAATGAACTCAGAGTTACTAAAAGGCCAGTTAATAAAACATCATCTTGCCTTCCTTTCCCAATTAAAAATAGAGCATTATGCAAAGAGCTTTAAGAAGAGGAACCCAGAATTAGACAACTGACTAAGATATGACCCCAAAGGCTCTGAGAGGAAACCTTTTAAGAGACAAAATTATTTTACAGAAGCAACATTTTACAGACTTTCTTTAAAACTGAATTCGAAATAGTATCCTCCCCACCAACTTACCTCATTCTCTTCTACACCTAAAATGAACTTAGGATCCAACTCTGAAGATAATTGTAACTATTCTCTAGGGGATCTCTCTAATGGGGTAGAGAGGGATGTTCTTGCTTAGAAATTGCCTGATTGCAACTCCAGAGCAATCTCCTTCAATGGAAAGTTAGTCTAACTAGCAACTGCAAATATGCATGAAAAAAAAGAAGAAAATGTAATAGTAGGAGAAAACTAAGGCATATTTGGTTTAAAACTCTTAGCTACTGCTAGAATTCCTCCATAATAGCGATAAAAGAAACATAAAGTAGAGGAAAGGTAACTGCCTTCTTGTAAAAGTGAACCTGCTCATTTATTTTGGTTTACATGAGCCCTGGCTTCTCACTGTAATATGGCTGTGAAGTGTTTTAATGTATCTTAGCTTTGAAATATTTACATATACTATAACAGTAACACAATGACATAGAAGAATCCGAAGATGAACTACATTTTCCTACAAACTAATGCGGTACAATACACTGTTCTCTCATCTGAACTCCAGAGTTTAATACCGAACTGAATTTTTGACATAATTTCTTGTCTATAGTGAAGTCACCTTCGAGTCAATGTTCCCCAAACCCAAATCATTATTTTTTTCATGCCTCAAAACTTGGTCCTCTTCCAAGGATCTCTGTGTAAAATAATCTACTATTCATCCAGTTCTGCCAGTCAGAAGCTTATCATGTGGGACATTATCTTCTCACTATTTTATTCAATATATCCCCAAGTCCCTGTTCATTTTACCTCTTCATTGTCTCTCAAATCATCTACTCCCCTCCACCTCTGCCACTGCTACATCTCTAACCCACTGTCTCCCACAAAGACCACACTTCATTGACCACCAAACAAAGCTAATAGATCCACCCACTCTAGTCTTCTAATCTATTCTCCACAAGTTAGCCAGAGTCATCATTTTGGAACACAAAACCAGTCATATGACATGCAAATCCTGTTTTAAACCCTTAGATGACTCCCCCTCACTCTTGAAATCAGATAAAACTTCTTAGAAGACTCTACAATGTTGTGCATGAACTGGCCCCTCGCTGCATTTCCAACTTCAATTCACAACACACTCCTTCACACTAGGTAGAGAGGAGAGAGAGCAGACCTGCCTCCAGGTCATAAGCTCCAAAGCACAACTTTCCAACTATTTTCTTTTAGATAATTTGTTGACAAGATAGTCATTATAAATGATAAAAATAATATTGGAAAAAGCAAGGCCAAAAAACAGAGAGAGTATGTGCTTATTTAAAACAACACAGTTGCTTCGGAGCTCCCTACCTGACTCCACCCACCAAATACAAGGTAAGATGTGGCTATCAGGGGCAGGGGATGGAGGAATTAGATTATGAGTGATCTTCAGTGGGTGAATGGCTCAACAAATCACTGTATTCCATGCATGGAGTACTATTCAGTAATTTAAAAAAGAATAAACTGCTAATACACACAGCAACCTGAATTACTGTCCAGAGAATTACGTTGAGTGGAAAAGATGTAATTCTCAAAGTTTACATATTGTATGTTTCCATTTATGTAACACCCTTAAAATTAAAAAAATTTACAGAAATAGAGAGCACATTAGTGGTTGCCAGTTGCAAGGGAAGGGGACACTGAAGGGAAGGGAACATGGCTATCAAAGGTTATATAATGCTTTCTGTAAAAGAAATGTTCTGTATCTTCATTGTGTCATCATCAATAGTCTGGTACTATAGTTTTACGATATGCTAACACTGAAAGAAATTGGATAAAGGATATACGGGATCACTCAGTCTTATTTCTCACAATTAAATGTGAAACTATAATTATCTCAAAATTAAAAGTTTACTAAAAGAAAAAAAATGTTTTCAATAAAAAGTGAGAGTGAGGGCATGCCAGTAATTATTTCTTGAGAAGTCAGAGGACAGAAAGGGGAAAGGATGTTTTGTAATGAAACAGTAGAATATGAAATAGCATCCCATATCCAGTACAAACTCACCCTTCTACTTCATTATCAAACCAAACACGAATTCATTTTCACAAAGTTAAAGTATACAGGATTTGAACAGGAAAACTATTTTTTCTCTCTAATCAGCGACTCCTCCATTCATGGATGCCACTCAGTTATCTCAGAGATACACAAAAGAGAAGGTGGAAAGAGGAGAGAGAGAAAGGCAAATGAATTATGAAAGACATGACAAAGACATTGACATTGGCAGGACCAATACCTGAACCAATTAATGAACTGTAACACCACTACAATGAGATATCCAAATATTTTGTGCCCTGGAATATGCAATCAGGAAACATCTGGTAGCACCTGAATCTAGGAGAGTCTTTGGCTAGTTAGGCACCACTGTATAGGAAACATAGGAGATAGAAAAACAAGGCAATGATAGAAAGCAATCAGAGAATTTGGAATACAGAACATTCTATGGGATTAGTGACATAATGTCTTAGGGTTATTTGGGAAACAGATTTGAGACAGAATTGTGTGCAAAATATTTATGAGAGAGTGATCTCAGGGAATATACCTACAAATAAATGAGGAAAACAAGTTAGGGCAAAGGTGAAAAAAAGAAGTTAAACGCAATATACTTGCAATAGAGAATTTGGTCAATCCCTTAGGGAGCTCCAGCCCTCCAGAGATAACCTACGCAGAGGTCAGAGGTCATGCCTTTGCATCCTTGCAATGACCTGCTCATATCTACGTGCGAGAAAAGGGTCAGTACACAGTAGAGCAGGGTTTGGAAGTCTGGCTATTACCTGTTCACACAGCTTCATATGCCCTCTCACACATTTATGCCCAATTAAGTTGCTGGGCCCACATGATCTTATGACTTGGTGACACTGACAAAATCCAGCTCTGGTCACGAGGTTATTAGATTCTCCAATGCCACCAAGGCCCACTATGTAGGAGGAGTTGTTTTGTGAACGGTGTGTAGTTCTCCGCTGCAAAGAACATAGCCTTGGGTCAGAATCCTTGGGATCTATGCTGCAATTTTTCTATTGGAGCTTGCCATTCACTTCCCATGACATCTATAGACACCTCTGGTACCATAGCCTGCTACCACTGAAACAGCAGGGCTGCTTTTACCAGTTTGAACCTGCTACAGATCCTTTTCCTTCTCTGGATCCCAATCAAATCTGAAAACCTTCCATATTGTTCAGCAAACGGGTCAAAGCAGTATTTCTAAGAGTAAAATCTACTGCCCCAAGAATCTAATGTGACCTACCAAGTATTTTGCCTCTTAGTAGTCAGAGGCAGAAGATAATATTATTTGTTCTTTATTTTGGAAGGAAGGTGGTGCCATGCTCCAGACTGCTAGGATCCTTGGATTTTTACTGATGTGGTGGACTTTTAGATACTTACATGGTTTACCTCCAAACTTAAGGAGCATAGGTGTGATAACAAAGTCTCTAAGGACTTGCCATTTATTGTTCATTTAGTCCAATTAGCATGTCACTGTTAAACTATGCCAGTGTGATATGCTGAAGAATGTCCAGTTGATTTAAATCACTTCAGACTACACTATGTGTTGTATTGTAAGGCAGAGACCTCTGTGTCTTCAAGCAAGAGGAGAGTGTTAGTGTCTAACAAAGAAAACTTGTCTATTTCTGCAGGCTCAAAAAGTTCAGAAGCACCTGATGATGCAATATTCCAAAGTGCATTGATCCAAATGTCCCCAGCCCTAGTCTCAAGGACCCACTTCTTCCTAATCAGGGCCTAACCTTGGTGTAGCACATTTGCCAGGATTGAAAATTCAATCCTTGTCCAGAGCTATATTATCCTTAGGATTAGATCCAGAACCTGATAATCAGCTTCCTCTACCCTCCAACTGCAGGAGATAAGAATCCCTTTATATACTGCCAAGAAAACCCTCTGGTAACTAATCACTTTCAGACTTTAATTGGATTTCTCCAATACATCAATAGTTCCCAACAACAGTTATCCAAGCTTCCACAGTCTACGTTTTCTATTTCTCCCAAACCTATTAAATCTGTAATACTTTTCACTAGTGTTTTCCCTTTCCATGATATCCTAACCCAGCTCACTACCAGTGAAAGTTCTAAAAATTATACCTATACACTATACCAGGGCTATCAGTAGTCCACCTAACACCATAATAGTGTTTGTGTCAACAACTGGTAGGTAGGTGATCCAGCTCCAAAATCCAATGTTTTATTCTGCTTGCTAGGAGCATTCTGAATACCAACTGCCTACATCAGTTTTCCCCAGAAATAGACCCTGACATGGAGTTTTGTGTTCAGAAGCTTTGCTGAGATGTAGTTTCAGAAATGTACCTGAAAGGGAGTGAGGAAAATAGACTGGGCAGGGGAAGAAGCTGATCTTTGATGCAGTCATAACTGAGGTCTCAGTCAGTCCCACAGGAATTGAGATGATCCTTCAGAGTTGTCCCAGATGTCCAGATGAAGCAAGAGGATCAGGTCTGTTTACCTTCAGAACAATCTGTTACAGGACATATGCTGTGGACCATCCACAGCCCACACTCTTGGCAGCTACAGGAACAAGTGTCTGCTCATGAATAAGGGATCTGGATAGTACATGAGAGCATCCACTACATTAAATCACTATCAGAATTGATGACAGAGTGGAAAAATAAAAGGAGGGTTATTAATATAGAATAAGATATTTAAAATACAGAATAAACAAAAGTAAATCTGTGATCTCTATCAACACAAACCAATTCTACAAAAACATCTTTGAGATAATTGGAGAAACGTGCATGTGGAATGACTATTAGATGAAATCACACATGTATTGATTTTGTTATTTGTGAAAATGGCCTAGTGGTTATGTTAAAAAAAAAAAAAATGTCTTTGCCCACTTGAGATGCAGACTGAAAAACAGAAGAAATGCCATGATTCTGGAATGTACATGAAAATATTTCAGGAGGCGCGCCCTGGCGGCCTAGCAGATAAGGCCACTGGACACAGTCCAGGTACATCCCAAGGACCCAGGTTCAAGACCCAGGGCCGGGGGGAAAAAAAACAAGATGAACAACTAAATAAGATACATATAAATGCACCTTCCTCCTCTCTCTTCCTTCTTGACTACTTGCCTTCATTTCGGCCTACGCTTTAAAATTTTTTTTTTTTTTAGGAAAATAGTGGAAGAGTGGGGAGATATAACAAGATAAGTTGATAATTTTTGAAGATGAGTGATGAGTAATAAACATATTTTCTGCTGTTCTCTCTACATCATCTTGAAATTTCTATAATAAGAATATTTAAGGACATAATGGGTAATTGTGTGTCACACCACTGCACACAAGCATTGCAAAATTTGTTCTTGCTGTTGGAACCCTGAGTTCCCTTCTGTGGTGTCTCCCAAGATAGACAACTAGATCCAAATGTAAAATGCTACACATGAGTTGCAGGGATATTCTCTTTAGATTACAACTGTGTTTAGAATGCAACCAAAGACGGACTTTCTCAGTACATTGTCCATCAGCTGATACCCAGAGCCTAGTGCACTACTTGGCCCAGGGTAGGTGATGAAAAAATGTTTGTGCAAAATAATAGACAAGAAATACTTCCCGATTTCTTTCCCTTGTCACCACCAACCACTCCCTTAGTTTGTTTCAATCCTTTGAACTCTCTGGAGTTTCTCAGGAACCTGAGACCAATGAACAAGGTCACAAGCTCCTGCTGTCTTGTTTTGGGCCTTGTGAGAATTGATGCTTCCTATGTACCTATTATTCTTCTTATTATTATCAATAATGACACCCACCTCTTCAAAAATAACTCCCCTTCCAAATGGGAGTTCCACAAAAGTGAAATGTTAGAGACAAGCAGTAATAGATAAAATATGTTTAAGAGAAAGCAAGACAGCAGGAAGTTGGGAAGGGAAAGCTGAGCTCCACTGAAATAGGATAGAGAAGGGAGGGAGCTGGGGAAAGAGAATAAAATCAGAACAGACTCAAAAACTCTGAGGACCTGTGGGAAAAGGGGTCAAACTTCTAGCCAGGAATTGAAATGTACGTCTGCAAAATATGTATAGTCAAGCAATGAACTGCTTCAGCCTCCCAAGATTCCTTCTCTAGGTCCCTTAAGTGCTGTCTTCCCACACCTTTTATCCCTCTTCCTCAGCAAAGTCCCAAATCACAGCTAGTGTTGACATACATGTGCAAACGCTAGAACCTCAGGTAAAACAAAAGATGCCTACAAAAGAGGCAAATGAGAAAGGAACTCAAGGAAAGTTCACAATGGAAAAATAAACACAGGCAAAACAAACATCCACAGAGAGGCGAGAGGGGAAACCAAAGAGACAAGATCAGCCAGAAAAAATAAGAACAAAAACAGTGAGAAAAGCCAAGAACAGGGAGGGAGGAATAAAGGATGGACTAAAATAAAACAGAGGCTTAATTCTCCAAAGAAAAGTTGAGGAAAAGACAGGGATAGAAAAAACCATGTGGGGCACGGAAATGAAAAGTTTTATACACATTGTCTCAATCTTGGCACCATTCTGAAAAGTGAATATTGTTCTGTTTTGCAGAGGGTTAAAGCTTAACAAATTATCCTCTATCTCAGGCTCTACAGACAGACAGTGGTAGAACAAAATTTGAACAGTTCTGCTTATTTCTAAACAAGCTATCTTACCTGCTATTCTAGGTGTGCAAATGTAGCAAACCCGACTTCTAAATTTTGTTGCTTGCAAGTATACAAATAACCATGTGTTCAATGATGTCTTAATTTGGGATAATTTCTTAGAACAGATCCTGAATGCTTTTATTCCATCAAAAACATTGTCCTCCCTCACCCCAGTTATAGAAAAAGGACTCTCTCCCAACAGAGAAATCATCTAATGACATCCAAGTGGTGCAGGTAAAAGGACACCACACTACCCCACCTGTTTGAGTGACTCTGACTGTTATAAAAAAAAAAAAAAAGAGGCATTCCCCTGGGACCAATCTGAGAAAACCTAAAAACTACAGGTGAAGAAGTCAGGACAACAGGTGCCTGTTTCCAATATGAAAAGTCCTTAAAAAGCTAATGATGAAAGAGTGGGAGAAGTGAATTGTGGATCTAGTGTATATGTTGAGGGGGCCTGAATGGTATATGGTGTGTGTGTATAAATATATGTATAGACATGTGTAGGTATACATGTGTGTGCATATATATATATGTGTATACATATGTATGTATATATATGTATGTGTGCATGCACATATATATATATATATATATACATATAATCTCCCCATTAGATCAGAAGTTTCTAGAGGTCCAGGACCACATACTGTATCCCCATATTATCCATAACATCACAGTGTCTCAGATTCCATAGGCACTCAAAAATAAGAGAATTATCAGGTGCACCCTGGTGGCCTAGCAGTCTAGTACAGCAGTCCCACATACATCCCAAAGTCCTGAGTTCAACACCCAGGCCTGGGAGGCACAACCAATGTGAACAACTAAATAAAAATAAAGTGCTTCTTCCTCCTCTCTCCCTCTTTTCTGCCTACTTACTCACCTCCATTCCTGCCTGCACCTTTCCTTTACAAAAAAAAAAAGAAGTCAACTATCTAAATCAATATTGGGTAGTATTGCCTTGTGAATTTGGTCAGTATCGATATTCTTTTCCTTTGAAAAGTAAAGTTTCTCTGAAATTTCATTTTGAATTCTAAAAGAAAAGAAATAAGGACAATGGCACAACTAAGTGTTGGAGCTAAACTAGCTCCTTTTTTAGCAAAAAGGAAAGTAGTGAAGTGCTGGGGAACTCAGGGGGTTAGTGGAGAGAAGTGCTAACCCAGGAGCAGTCACAGTCAAGGGTTTAGTCCACTGACTTTACCCAGTCCTTTTTCCCTTAGGAGTCTCCTGTACTAACTTTTCAGTGTGTTTCTACCATCGGAATACTTGCATTTCACACTTAGTAGTAGAAGATACATATAGGATACAGTCTCTGCAGACACACACTACCAAGTTTGATCTTCCAGTGGAAATCCTGGAAGCCCATGGAAGTTAGGACACACACACACACACACACACACACACACACACCCCTCCTTCTCTAACATGATTTTACAGGTCCTAAAATGTACAGCTGGGCTCTTACACAGTGTTGATTTTCCTGGTTCACAAAGCCAGGCAGAGTTCTTGCTGCCAGACAGGTGTATTTGTTTTTGAATGATAAGGACACTCTCTTGCTCTCAGTTTAGGCTAATAATAAACACTTTAGACATCCTTCTAAATCTGAAAAAGGAAAGAATTTTAAAAAACAAAAACCCTCCAGCAATGAAGTCTGTTAATGGAGACTTATTCCTTAGAGAACATAAGGTCTTGGACAAGAGCTGGGTGCTTGCTGGCTAACCTTTCTGGCAAGCAAACCCTCTGAAGATTGCTTTTGAAAGCCCTTTCCCATCAACAGAGCCCTGAGGTTAGGTTTACCTAATTAAAGGGAAAAGAGACTTCAAGAGTCAGGAGAAATAGAATAATAAAAAAGTATATTGGCCCCAAAGAGATACCAGAGGGAGTCAGTGCCAATGAAGAAAACTTTTCACCCTTAGCCTAGCAGCCCATAAATACACTGCCTATGAGAGTAGAGGTTTGATGGAAGAAACAGTAGCAAAAGCAGACACAGCAGGGTAACCAGGGAAAAAATAAGAGTGTGGCAAAGAACAATTCAAGAAGAAAACATCACAATTTTGCTTGTCCTTTAACCAGCCTAAAAGCCGAACGTTGCAAAGAAAGTGGTTTAGAAAGGGATGGCCATCAAATTCACAGTCCTTGGTCTCATCCTTGGTGATTGAGGTAGTGGTGGGTAACTTCCAGGAGCAAGTTGTCCAGTGACCTGGAGAAGGTAGAAAAAGCTGTCTGCATCCAGGGCACCATGCTGTCATCTGTTCCTCCCTCCGGGTGACTGCTGGAACTTGAGCCAACAGTCTCAAGAACTCCCATTTTCACCCCTGATTCCCAGTCAACCCCACATTCAATTAGTTTTTTTAGCAACACCATTTACTTGAAAGGAGCTTTTCTTTGGCCGGAATCTGGCTGGACACAGATTGGCTTCTTCACAGCTCTTAATGTGCTCATAATACTTCTCAGAGAGGAGGAAGGAGTGCTCTGCCTCAGGAAAGATGACGGTGAAAAGTACAGCCATTGCCTCCAGGGCTGTCCGAAAATGGCCTGCCCTGAGGACAGGCGGTTTCACTGAACAATCTTCAGGAACTAACAGCGGAAAAAAAGTTAGTCGTGAAAGAATGCTGAGGTTGGTTGGTTTGTGTTTACCCTTTTCATGTAACGTCATACTGAGGATATTAAGTCCCTACAAATTAGGTGTGCACTGTGGCTCAGACATTGAATTGATAACTCAGTCATAGTCCACATAAAGCTCAAAGACCTGGGTTTGTGACCCAGAGTTTGGGGAACAACCAAAAATGAACAGATAAAAATGTTTCTTATACACACATATAAAAATATAAAATGCCCCCAAATTAAACTCTTTGCTTTCTCTAGTTGTTCTACGTTGTGTTAATCCCCCAAACAACCCTTCTCTGGAATATTTTACTTATACCTTTATTTCATTCCCTCCAATACATTTGTACTTGAGTAAGATTTGTTATTCTCTTTTGAAAATGCAAAGTTACCCTTACATTTTCATTTTTAAGTCGAGGCAGTATATACATGGGTATCTATTTAAATAACTTCTTTAATTTTTTTCATAACTTAAAAAGAAAATAAAGGGATATTAGGCAACCTTGAAGATACTTCACATTCTGACAGTTTTCTCTTCAAGTTAGGCTACCATTATAAAAATGACTATTTAGAGAAATAAATTTATATTTGCTGAGTAACATCTTCCTCTGATGTGACCTTTGAATACAGAGAGCATGACGTGTTTTGCATATGATTAGTAGCATCATCTAGAAGGATGAGTTGTACAGACAATCCTTGTTCTGTGCATAATTGCGTCGTGGATTCTCCTTATCTTACTTTCTTTATCAATCCTATTTCCTTTTTTTCCTTTTCAAAGGAAAGATGTGGCACATCCTGGAAAAGTAGTGGTTTAGTCAAGAGCACAGACTGCATACCGCCAGGGACCTGGATTCAAGACCTGGGGCTGAGGTAAAAACCAAGATGAACAATGAATTAAATGGGGTACTTCTTCCTCCTCTCTTCCTGCCTGTCTCTGCTCACCTTCATTCCTGCCTGCACCTTTCCTTTAAAAATAAAAATAGAGGAAAGGCAGGAATGAAGGTGAGCAGAGGCAAGCAGACAGGAAGAGAGAGTAGGAAGAAGCATTCAATTTTATTTAGTCGTCCCTCTCCTCCCTGGTCCCCTGGTCTTGAACCTGGGTGTTTAGGGTTTATGTGGACTATGTCCAGCAGCCTTATCCACGAGGCATCCAAGGCCTGCCTTTATTCTTTTTTACAGCACATCTATTCTGCAATTACACATCCAGGAAGAAACCTCTCCTTAAGAGATGTATGCTTAAGTTTTTAGGAGTAAAGTGTCTATAATCTACTTAAATAGCTCAGATATGATAGATGAATGTACACATATATGTATATTTATACATATATACATAGATGCTTGTATACACATATAAATAGGCAATAATCATATACGTGTGTATTTGTGTCATTCTATATATAGGTAAATAATAACTTTTCAAAGCTTGATAGAAGATATGTGGGTATTAGTCATTCTTTGTCTTTTTCTGTATGCTGATATATTTCATCAGTAAAAGATTAAAAGTATGAGGGGAAGTAAAGAGAAACAGAAAGAAAAGGGGAGAAGGAAAAAGAAAAGAAAGAAGAAAGGGAGGAAGGGAGGAAGAAAGGAAGGAGAAAAACGAAGGAAGGGAAGTTTCCTCAAAGCAGACCATCAAAGATGGACTTTTGCTCATTCTGAGGACTCTGTCACCAATAACTTACAACATTACCTTTTTTTTTTTTTTTTTTTTTGAGGGAAGGAAAGGAGAGAAGAAAGAAACATTTTTATTTGTTTATTTATTTTGGTTTTAACATTACCTTTTAATCACCTCATCTAGTTTTTGTAAAATTGTAATCAGTTTGTGATCATCTGATGCCAGCTCCCCAGGACTCTCCATGAACTTTCACAGAAGACCTGCTCTCCAAGTTTTGTTTTTTTTAAAAAAAGGAGCAGTGCCGACAGGAATAAAGGCTAGTAGGCAGGCAGGCAGGAAGAGACAGGAGGAAGAAGTATTCTACTCATTTTATTTAGTTGTTCATCTTGGCTGCTTTCTCCAGCTGAGTCTCAAATCCAGTTCCTTGGGTTGTGTGTGGGCTGCGCCTGGGGTGTACTAGACCGCTAGGCCACCAGAGACACCCACAAACCATCTTTTTTAAGTTTCGCTCTAGTTCTCCCTACTGGCCATTATGACAAGGGTCTAACTTGTAGGTGGGACCTGCCTTAACACAAACACTTCACCCTGCTCTCTTGTATAGTTCCAGGGTATCCTTGTTTTCAACCAAACTGTCTGGAGCTAGCTGAGGTAAGTATTATTGACTGGATGACCTCACCAGAATCTGCAGTCTAGCCACCCAACCGTCACCACCTTCTACGTGAGATGGCATGTGTCACGGTTCTAGTCATTATAACATGAAAATCTGCTGGTGGAATCTTCTGCATAAGCACTTATTTTCTTTATAAAATGGGCTTATTCACCTTTTTCCCTTAAACCTTTGCACATTGCCCTTTCATCCCTTTTCCCCTTCTTTCTGCTTGGAATGCAGATAGGTCTGAAACCACAGCAGCCATCTTGAGATCCTAAGGTGACTAGAATAAGGATGACAGCGGTGTGAAAAAAAGAACAGTCTAGGTTCCTGATGACATCAGTGAACTGTCTTGTCAGTCTTGGAATTCCTGTTGAGAAAAACAAATGACACCATGTAAGGCTGAAATCTTATAGAATTGTTTTCCATAATTTTCAATGGAAAGCATATATAACTAACTTTATGGATTTTGCCATATCTTAGAAGACTTGGCATAACTAGAGTCATTCATGGTCTCATACCTCCCACTGATGATTCAATCAGAACATGGATTGTAATTGCAAAAGGTATATGAGTCTCTTGTGTATCACATTTCCCACACTCCACTGAGGAATAGATCTCAGGCTCTGAGCCTGGCTTTTTCTTTTGTTTTCTTCAAATTCTTATTGTGAAAGAGCAACATGAGTGTTTAAGACTATTGGACTAGGTCCAATTCTTTCAGACTAGGCAACCTTGCTACCTTACCCCTAGAGAATTACCCAAATATTGAGTTGAAGTAATTGAATATAGCCTAGAAAGCACAAGAAATAAATCTTCCCATGTCCTGTAGAAATGTCTGGAGACTCTAGGGAAAGAATTCTGACTTTTCTGTAGGTACAGAAACAGGAAGAAAAAAAAGACTCTGGTTTTGCAAACTTCCAAAGAACAGTTTAAGAAAATAAATTTCAGTCAGTAACAAGAGAAAATATTCCTCACCTTGGCATTGCTAAGCCAAGACAGAATGACTTTCCCTTACCCTTAATCCCCAGGCCACAACTTTGGACTGGACCCCAAAATACTTTCTGTTTTAGAAACCCCAAACCATGCAAAAACTCGGTAGATCTGGGGTTTAAACATATGAATAAAACAAGCCAAGTTTCCTCCTGACCTTGGCTAACCTTGAAATCAATCGTTCTTTCAGTATCAGTCTGGCCAACAGTGAAGCTTGTGGTTTCATCTTGGTTTTACCACAAAACTTTGTGATGAAACACTAAGAATCCACTGAGATTTGTGCTTCCATTCCTGTCTTGTTTCGAATTCCTTTTGCAAAACCCGATGAGCTCTATTGCATATGGCTATGTAACTGATCTGTCTCCTCTTTCACATGAGCTCAGAACTAAATGTATACCCAGCAACCTTTTTTTGATAACCCAGTGATGACAAAGAGAGTATCACTAAATTGTATTCAGTTTAATATCAAGAGTCTACAGATAGGATGCAAATCTATCTGCTACCACTATTAGGCCAACTCTAACAATAAGTCAAGTAATTTGAAAGTCACATTGAAAAATTCCTAGTGGTTGGGTATCATGGGATAGAAAAGCTAGGGGAAGGAAACAAAAGAATTGACAATGCTGCCCCAGACTAAGAAGTTCTAGAAACAGACAACCAGCATTGGCATCCTGAGAGATCCAAGGACAAATAAGTGGAAATTTGTCCCCAGTGGAGAGTAGTTCCATGTCTTCCAGCCCATAGGCCTGGGATAGATCAGAAAACCCATATAGAGAGAAGCCAAACATCTGAACGTGCAACATTAGTAAAGAGAATCTCAATATCATGAGACACTGTACCATTGTATGTGGAGGAAGAAACATCTCCATTCTCCATTCTAACTTGGCACTGATTAAAGATAAGAGAGTCAGCCAAATGTCATGTGATCTCATACAATATAGATTCTTACCAACTAGAAATCTTTGGGAAAATATCACTAAGACCCATCACTCCCCCATAAAATACTGAATTCTAATACCCTGGTTCTATCAGGGTACTGAACTGGACATAACCATAGCCAGAAATAAAAACAAAAAGCTCTATCTGTCTTGAGCCTCTTCCAAATCTGATTCCTATTTTGTAGATTTAGACATTTAGCCACAAAAATCCATTAACCAACTTCGGAGCAAAGAAAGAGAGTTGTTGTTTTAGCCCAACAGACTCTTTTGTGAATTATGCATGATGTTTCTCAGTGATAGGAAAAGGAAACCAAGGTAAGAGAAAGACATACCACGAGTTTCTGTAAAATCCTGAAAGCAGAAAACTGTTCTCCTCACGTCAAGAATATATAAAAGACAATCCTTGCGTCAGTGATAACATAGGGACCAACTTCTGGAACCCTAAATTTTCTGCACAAGTGACAAGAGAGACCCAAGGAAGAGGAGACTACGTTAATAGCCCCCTTCTTCCAGATATGCCATTTCCATATCCTTTCCAGGGGCCAACCAGGCAGAAATTGTATGATGCTCTTACTAGACCAATGTATGTATCTATTTGCCTTTAAGAGCCTTTTCTACTTGTCCTCAATGGAAATTGTAAGTTGTCCCATTGAGTTCCAGCCTACTGAATTACCTTATAAGTCACAGGTGAAGTTACTGCCACAGAGTCCAATAAAAATGCAAAAGACACTTCATCCCTAAACCCCAAACAGGGACTATATCTTCAGAATCAAAATTCTAGGTTGATATTACATATTTGTTATCAGAGCCAACATGTGATCACAGACCTAAATTTCCTCCCCTTCTGCAAGATATAGATACAGGATCCCTAAGGCAAAAAGCCACCCATCAACTGCCTCTGTCGCCAATGTATAAAATTCAGTGATCTCATAATATAAACAGAGGATTATTTATTATATTCTTGGCACTGGCAAACTTATAAACAATAGCTCAGTGGAATATTTTTGCATTGAGTTTGTTTCCTGAGTATGTTTTTCTTATAAATCTGTTCTTACCTAAGGATTACATTACTCATTAGGTGTTACAGCTATCCTTGTAAACTAAAATCAAAGGGGTGTTACTTGGGCATTCTAACATTAAGAAATGCCAATGGTTTACTCTTGGGTTGAGGTACAGGAAAGTTTGGGTGTACAGCATCCAGCAGATGGCACTCACATCCAAGGCTACAAGGTTTTTTCCCCATGGCTGCTCAGGGGAAATCTTTGTTCACAAAAATATTGGTTCATTATATACAGCTCAGTAAGTAGTAGACAGATGTCTTCTTAGTGAAAGACCATGAATTTCACTCCTAGTGTCTCCTGAAATACATTTTTGACATTGATATAGGCAATCAGTTGATTTATGTTTATGTATTAAGTAACCCAAGAATGGAGAAATTCCATATTGAAAATATAGGTTTATAAATATTATAGACTAAATGTTTGCGTCCCACCCCCTGAATTCATATGTTGAAATCCAGTCCCCAATGTGATTGTATTTGGTGATGGGGCCTTTACAAGGTAATTTGTTCATGAGAATGGAGCTAATAATGGAATTTGTGTCCTTATTAGAAGCAGCCAGTGAGCTAGCCCTCTGTTCTTTCTGCCTTGTGAGGGCACAGCAAGAAGACAGCCCTCCGTAAACCAGAAAGAAGGCCCTCACTAAAACCCAACCATGTTGGCACTTAAACTTAACTTCCAACATCCAGACCTGTGAGACATAATTGTTTCCTATTTAAGATGATCATTGATGGTCATTTGTTGTATTAGCCCAAACTGACTAAGAGAGTAGGCCACAGTATTGGACCTAAAATGTTTCTGTTGTCCTTTTCCTGATGTGACAATATTTGGAATAGGGTGAGCACCCACTGTGAAAGAAAGCCCAAATCATCTAGATAAGAATGAACTGTGCAGAGAAAAAAAGTCAAAAAGAGACTCCTAAAGAGTCTCTTAATGTAACAATAGTGGCTACATTGCCACATCATGTTCACGAAGGCCAAGGAATTTTTTGCAAGTGGGGTGGAGTCA
The DNA here is from genome assembly GCA_004363575.1 of Solenodon paradoxus. NCBI lineage: Eukaryota > Metazoa > Chordata > Mammalia > Eulipotyphla > Solenodontidae > Solenodon > Solenodon paradoxus. The sequence continues at coordinate 75,484 of RJWH01005471.1, forward strand.
TCATGATCAGAACTATGCTAACTATTCATTTACCCTTGAGTAATATGTACTCATCATCATCATTGTCATCATCATCATTAATCCATTTGCCTCTTCCTAAACAAGCAAATTTCATTATTTTAGTAAATCGAAGTATAATGAGTTCTTACTGGGTTATGAGATCAGGTGTACTAATACAAGCAAACATTGCCACTTATTAAGCATTTATATATCAAACACTGCATACACAGCAATCTGTGAGGCAGGCAGCACAGTTATCCATTGATTTGTAGGAAATCAAAATGAAGTTTAGAGGTAGGTTATATAATCTCTTTTAGCCTCATCTCCTCATCTAGAAAGTGAGAATAAAAGCATCAACTTTTTCTCAGAGTTGTGAGAATTAAATAAAAGAGTATATATACAAACCACTTAGTCTGGTAAGAATAGGCAATAAATATGTACCTTAATATTACTGCTGCTGATGCTATTGCTACTGCTGCTACTCCTGCTGCTACTCCTGCTGCTGCTGCTGCTACTCCTGTGGCTGCTGCTACTACTCCTGATGCTGCTGCTGCTACTCCTGCTGCTGCTACTCCTGCTGCTACTCCTGCTGCTACTGCTGCTACTCC
>RJWH01005472.1:0-75828 GCA_004363575.1 Solenodon paradoxus
AGGAGAAAGGAGGAGAGGAGACAGGAGACAGGAGAGAGGGGGAAAGAGGAGAAAAGAAAGACTCCGTGGGCCCATGAATTTTTTTAGAGCTGAGTGATCTTGGAAAACAGCTTTTACAACAAAGACCCAGTGACCAGGAATCCCTGGTCACACTTCCTTCAGAGGAGGCAGGAAAAGCAAAAGCAGGAAGCTCCATCATGGCATTTATTATTTGTAAGGGAAAGGCCCCCAAGGGCTATTTCCTCTGTTGCTGACTAATAAAGATAGACATTTGTGGCTGGCATGGGACGGGGATCGTCGACAAGAGCCCAGCAGAGTCCATGCGTTCAGAGAGAGAGGAATGAAACCCTGATGAGGAGCTGTGAGAGAGACCATAGCTGAGTTTGGCACCAGTCTGATAAAGTGGTGGAGAAGCCACTTTAAAAACCTCTTGATCACTTTACAGAATCCATTTCTAAGTTAAGGTGTCTACCAGGCTTGGCAAACTCTGTACCTCTCCATCAGGGAGGAAATCTCTTCTTGAGTGAGGCTCAGGGAGAACAAAGGCCTCATTAGGATCAATCACTTATTCTGTGTTCCCAAGAATCTCTATTGATGATCTCGGGTACAAATGAAGTGGTAATTAAGGATATAATGCAAATGATCTTCAACTTCGTAACTCCCCTTGTAATTGAAATTTACTAAATTAAGTCTGATATTTTTGAAACTAGGTCTTTTAAGAAAAATTTCCCCAGTTATAAACTCCCCTCCCTCCCACCCAGCCCTCTGTAATATAATTAGTTTAGAGTAAGATCCCGAGGTACAGATGACAGCGTGCTGCCTACGGATATGTTAAAGCTGGCTCTTGCTCTTTGAAATGCTGGTTTCCTACTAACAACCCCCGGGATGCAAATGAGGAGGGGGTCTTGCCGCTTGCAGGCTGTTGTTATGTAGTCAGACATAGGGCAAGGAAACTGGCCACAGGGCTGGGGGCATTGGCACGCCGGACAGAGAGATGGGTTTAGCCTCTCTCCTGTCCCTTTCCTCCACACCCTCAGGTCCGGTGCTAACTACAGACCATTCAGAAGAAGTGCATGAGGGCTCTAGGTGTAGGAGAGAAATTGGATTCTTTCCGGGGGTCCTGACAAGGTGGTAAGAGGGAAGTCAGAGTGGTTGGGAAGACAGATCGGAAACCTGGCTCTGTTTTTTAGCGGCCAGGAGCCAAAGCTCAAGTTAGAATAATCCTGGGACTCCTCTCAGAATGCTGCTACCTGGTGCCTTAACTCATTTCTCCTCAGCAGCTCTGGCAGAGGGCCGTGTCCACCAGCCTCAGTCTGCCCAGACTGAACCCCATAGGAGCCCTGTGGCCAGAGACTGGACCCAGGAGGTGGTCCAGTTTCCCATCCTCACCCCCAGCTTGGCCCCTTCCCAAACCACAAGGAGTGCTGAAAGTTGTTCTGAGGACATCTGACCTTCCAGAAGAGCACATTGAATGTATTATTTAATTCACATGAAAAGACTGACTTGTCTTGTTAAGCAACTCCTTCCCCCCAACTTCACCTACTGGCAGAAGTGCCGTGAGAACTGGAGAGCGCCTCCCACGGCCTCCTTCATTCTGTCTTCTCTCCTCCCACTGCCTGGCCTACTGCTTCCAGAAACTGTTAGGTAAACACAGAAACGCCTGGAGCTAATGGACCCCACATGGCCCACGTGAAAGGCTACAAGGTCCATCTGAGAGCTCAGTAAAAGAGTGGCCTCTCTCCTCCCAGCAGCAAGGACCTTAAGGAAAACACTGTCTCCCACTGTTCCCACCCCTTTCGCTCTGTGAGTGCCTGCTTCCCTTCATCATGTCACATCACGAGTGTCTGAAACTTTAATAAATGCACGACTGAACAACTTTTGATGTCAGAGACGAGAAACAGAGCTGTTTCTGGAGAGCATCATGGGTATATGTTCTATCAGTGGTAAATCATATTTTTAAAAAGACAGTATAGCAAACTTGTCTCCAGATAAGTCTACATTTAAATGCTGCCCTGAACTAATGTGGGTGTGTTTACTTACTGTTGGATGCCACTGTCCAGCATGGGGCCTGACACATGGTAGGTGCTCAATAAATATTTGCTGAGTGAATGAATGAGTGACTTGTCCAGACATTGTCAGTAGCGTCTCAATGGTACAGGGAAAATGTTCAAATTCTGATCTTGTAATCAGATGCCATGCCTGCTTGGCCCCCTCACTGCATGCTGATTGCAGTAGGCATCAGAGGTACGTGCTGTTGAAACACAGCCAACTGCCTGGCTCTGGTGGCTCAGGTGTTAAGTCTGAAGCATAGCCTATGTACAGCCTAAGGACCAGAGTTCACAACCCAGGGCTGGTGTTGGGGAGACAACCAAAATGAACAACTGAAAAAAATGAATGAAAATGCTTCTCCTCCTCTTTTCCTGCCTGCCTATTTGCCTTCATTCCTGCATGTGTCCCTTCTCTAAAAAACATAAAATAAAATAAATTAAAACACAGCCAACCGGGCCACCTCTCCAGAGTTTCTGAGCAATAGATGCAGGGTGGGTGGAGAATTTGCCTTTCTAACAAGTTCCTGGGTTCTGCGATGCTGCAGGTTGGGGAATATACCCTTTGAGACTGTCACTCTGTTTTCACAAAGAGCACTTCTCACCCTGCATCCCACCCGTTGGTCAGGGGCCAGTTCAAACGCTACCATGTCCACAAACCAAACTGCTGATACAACTGCACCACCACCCTGCCTCACCTCGTAGCCGCTACAGCTCCCTACATCTGCTGGTTTTTGTCTGCCAGCTGACGGGGAAGTAAATCTGTCTGACTTCCCTGACCCGGTTCTACGTTCCTGCTGACCTTTGCCCCCAGCTGCTCTATCTTCCACTCGATTCTCCAGGGCTTGGAATTCCACTTGCCCTCCAAGGTCAATGCCTCTCCTGGCCTTTCCAACCTCTCAGCAGAGCGCACCATCTTTTTTTCTGCTCCGCATTCCCCCACACATCTATTTTCTCACCTCCTTTCTCTGGCGGAGCTCCTTGGAAGCAGGAACCAGGTCTGGTGCATATTCACACCACCCATGGAACCTCCATCCAGGCAGACTCGTAACCAGAGAGAGCTAATGAATCCTGCTTCTCCTCGGATCCCATTGCATTCAGAGGCATTAATAGAGAATTTAATAAAGTAACTGAGGCTGCACTCAGCCCCAGGGCCAAAGATGAATAAAACACAGAAATGGCCCTAGGAGCATGCCTACTTTCCGGTGTATACAGACATATCGTGTTTTATTGTGCTTCAAAGATATCACATTTTTTTCTGAGTTTAATATTTGTGGCAGCCCCACATCCAGTAAATTTACTGGCACTACTTTTCCAACAGCATGTGCTCACTTCATGTCTCTGTGTCACATTTAGTTGAGGTATGTACATTGATTTTTAGACATAACGGAATTGCATAGTTAGTGGACTACAGTATAACATAAGCAAAACTTTCATATGTACTGGGAAAGCAAAGAATGCATGTCACTTTCTTAATTGTGACAGTCACTTGATTGCAGTGTTGTGGAAACAAGCCAGCAATCTCTCCAAGGTGTGACTTCATTCACTGTTCCTTATGCCCTCTCTGTTTTCCTTTCAACCCCTGGCCTGGGTTGTGACTGACCTAAGGTGACAGCTGTATTCCTCCCTTGTCTAAACAGGTGAGAGGGTTTATCATGAAAACACAGTTCCAAGTTCTCAGCTTAACTTGTTGTCTTTGAGACTTGGAGAGAAGTGTGACTTTCGGTGGTAAGCCACATGGTGTAACTCGTCCAGGACATGTGACAGGTGGATGAAAGGAGATGTACTGCACCATGTTTAAATGTCAGTGACTAAGACCCAGGGAACGCACGGAGAACATTCTCACTTCTCAGCTGTGAGCACCTGAAAGGCTATTGCCCCACCCCATCCTCCAGTCATGTGGTCTTACAGTTTCATGCCCTCACGTTCTCATAATCTTAACAATAAATTGTAGGAACCCAACTCAAACTACTTAAACAAAAAGTGAACTTTTTGCTCACTGTTGTGGGTTGGTCCAGAGCAGCTCATTGACTAGAAAAGGGAGCTATAGAAACCTGGATTGCAGGACCCAAGCTGGTCCTGGGTGTTTCAGGATCCCTCTCTGTCTACCAGTTCTCATCTCTGTATGTCTTTGAATGTCACTCTTCTGCTACTGGTGGGAGAAAGGTACCATGATCAGCGCAGACTGGATTCCAGTCCACCAAGGGCACGCAGATTGGGACGGGTGCCAGGCAGACCCAAACCAGACATTCACTACAATGGTTAGCAAATGTTAAGTCTTTACAACATGCCAGGCACTGTGCTAAGTGTTTTATATACACAATCTCATTTGATCCCCAAGCTGCTTCTATGAGGCAGGTTCCATGTAAGACATTTGTCTTTCTTACAAATGAAAAGGTGCAAAACAAATTGTACCTTCGTCCTTTCTACCAGCTCCAGTGCTGGGTTTGAGACATTCAGAAAATATGATCTGGGTGACGTGAGAATATATTTTCTTTGGAAATATACACATTGCTTTTAAAAAGGGTCTAAAAATGAACATAAGTCAAAAGGAGAAAGACAGATGCCAGATAATCTCACTTATAGGTGGAATGTGAATAGATAAAGCAAAGCAGCAGTGAAACAAAGCCAACCCTTGAACACTTGCGATAGAACTGAGGTGACCAGTAGAGAATGAGATGCGGGTGGGAGAAGTGGTGGCCGAGCCCACACTGGACAGTGGTGAAGAACCCTTGGTGATTTGGTGGAGGGCAGGGTGTGCTGACATATAGGGAATGGGGAACCTGCACATATGGGGAACCCACACAGATCCATTTATTTCAATTTATAAAACAAAGTTACTACAATAGATTACTAATTTTTTTTTTAAATAGTTAACCCTTTAAACAAGAAAATTAGATAAAAATGAACATTCTAGCTCTGGTTGCCTATATCAAAACTAAGAAACTTAGATCATAAATATTTAACCTCTTTTAAGTGTTGTTTTATTTTTCCAGTTGTTAATTCTGGATAATTTAGATCTCTCCTCTAAGCCACTATCTATGAATCTACATTGAAGGGAGATAGGCCTCATCACGGAATATCAAAAAGGCAACCTTTCTGTGCCACCTAGCCAAGCAGTGCATTCTTCGCACTGAAAGGACCAGATGCTCAGACTAGACCAGTATAAGGCAGGTCTCCCTCCAGACCAGAGAATAATGCTGTATCGGGAGACATTCTCATGGTCCCTGGGATGCCACTGAAGAAAAGGGACCCCTTTCCTTACTGACTTTATCTCTATAACCAGTTCTGGTCTGAATTTCTACCAAGAAATGCGCTTTGAGACTTGCTCACAACTATGCCAATAAGTGAAAATGGATCATAACGGACCTAGTTCGCTGCCTCCAGAGTGGTCCCAAGTCCTGCAGGAGTACATCTCCTTGTGCCAAGACTCCTACTAGACTCAAATGTCCTACAGCTACAGACCTTGCCTCTTCTGCTCACCGTTACATCCAAACTCCCAGCATACTAGTTGGTGCATAACAGGTGCTCAATCAGTGTCTGTGGAATAAATGAATGACACTTCATTTTCAAGTGATGCCTCTGATAACAACAAAATAAGCTGATGACAAGGAGCCAGGGTCTCTGTGCTGGATATTGGACTTACAAGCTTAAGGGACCATTCTTTCCTAAATCGGAAATAAGGGTCCACATTTGTCAAAGACACCTGTGGTTTTTCTTCCTGGTCAGTCTCGAGAGCTTTATGTTTCGTTTTCATCAATGCAAATGCCAAGTCTTAACATAAATATTGTCTAATATTCTTCTATAATATTCTGTCATGTATTGTTCAGTAAAAATCTACTGGTGACAGAATTCAAATCTGGGACACAGAACATTCAACTGAAGTTAGATGACCAGTGTTCAGCAGCTCGATGGCCACTAGCAAGAGCCAATATTTACTGGGTGCGCAGCATTTTTAGGCATGATTTCGTAATCTTCAAAAAAAAAATGCTATATAAATGGTGCTGTCATCATCTCTGTTTCAGCTATGAGAAAAGCAGAATTTCTAGTGCAGAAGTACTTCTTCAATACCCCATACCCACCTGATTGTTCAAGGCTCCAGCCCTTCTGTCTGACTTCAGGCCCCCCTCTCAAAGCAGCATTGCCAATCACTTCCTCTCCTTGAGCCTCAGTTCCATCTTCCTTCACAGCGGGAGAAAACTCACCTCCTGGGCTAAATGCTGTAATATTGGTGCATTGTGTAATCTGTGAAGCAGGTTTTAAGTTAACACTGCTGCTGTTCCATATTCAATGGAGAGTGTTGGCAGCCCGTGTGAGAGTGATGACTGTTTTGTCCTTAGTCATCTTGTCAACGCTACCAGCACCTACTCTGTGTCATTCACACGAAGATGAATAAGAAGAGATTCTTACCCACAGCTCACAACCTTATGGACACTTCCACAACTTAATAAGGCCCACAGTTGGATCCACACGCTCACTACAAGAGTCCTCATGGCCTGATGGTAACTTGTTTCTCTGGGAGAAAGGTGAAAATGAAGTTTGAGCCTCACAGTCAGACTTTTGGGACAGAGAGATTAAGAAGTCAATATACTGGGGGAAATAAAGGCCACATTAGCTTTGGGAGTCACACCGCAGGGAGGGAGGACACACACTCCTGCCAGTGATGGTGTAACAGAGCAGTCGTATGCTCTAGGAGGTCTTTGCTTTCCTGGCCACAAAAGGACAGCAGCAAATTGCTTCACACGTTAAGACTCAGATTGCTTATCTCCTAAAGTGCGTGTATAAAAAGATAATTTTTGAAAATGTGTGTAAGGAGTTTAGTTCAATGCCACGCACACAGCAAACATTAGCTGACTGCTGCACAGTAACAAGAAAACTGCAGCCGTAACAAGAAAACGAGAGTGGGTACCACCATAGGAGGGCAAACACTCAGGGCAGGGGGCGCAGAGGAGCTCCGCTCCTCAGTGAATTGGGAGGAGGCGTTTGGAACCAAACATTGGTGTGTTTAGACAGTTCTTGCTTATTCAAAGTAGCCGAGAGAAACAAGGGCCCCAAATACCAGGTAATAAAATCTGAATGCCTTTCCACCACAGAAAACTGTTTATAAGGTAAGACCACAGATATTGTGTTACGCTTTCAAATTCATGATTTCATTAGAACCTCAAAATAAACCCAAGAGGCACAAAAGAAGAAAATGAGCATGTCTGTTTTACAGATGGTGATATTGAGACTTACGAAGAGAAGTTATTTCCTTCAGGTCACACTGTTAGGAATGTGAGGAGCTCAGTTCAGTTCAACACCATCTTTGTAGGCAAATCTTCTTGGAGAAAATGAAGAAATGTAGATGCACACCTGGGTCACCTAGAGAAGCTTTACAATTTCTGATCCCTGAGTCCTCCTGACAACTGTTAAACAAGAATCAATGTGTATAGAAGTTCCGGAAGCTCCCTCAGGGTTGCTGATGCCACTGGGTTGGTGTGGTAGACTGGCATCTGGAAGCCAGTAGCAGAAACAGTGATGCTGTTTGTAGCTTTAAGAAGGTTTGGAGGCACATGCAAGCTTCCCTCCATTAAGGCTAAGAAGACTGCAATAGCCCACCTGCTGAGGTGACATCCATCAACAATGCTGTTATTCCTCTTCCCCTGGCCATCCTACCCTTCAACTACAATGTACCTCATTTGTTTTCACCCACTCATTCACAGATTCACAAACTCTGCTTAAGCCCTCCTGAGCTTTACCAGACCCTTAGTGTGGCTAACAAACCCTACCTTATCTGACTATATTATACGCCATTCTCTGGTCCCCAGCCATACTAGTCTTCCTTCAGTCCTTAGAATTGCAGTGATTCTCTCCTACCACAGGGCCTTTGCACATGCTGTTTTATAAACTGCAATGCACATGGCTTCCTGGCCCACAGCCCTACCCTTGCTTCTACTTAACACTACCTCCTTCCAATCATAGCAGTATTTCCTTGGGGAAGTTTTCTTCCACTCCCAGTTTAGGGCAGAGTCCTTTGTCATACATTCTCTTAGAACTGGCTTGCTTTCTTCAACGGTTTTCATCGCTGACATATTTATGCATTGAAGAGAGTGGCTATTTTATTTAGGTCTGTCTCCCCAAAACAATAGCAGTAGGCTTCTGGAGAGTGGTGCCATGTCTGACCTGCTCATAATGCCTTTGTCTTTTCAGTACTTGATTCTCAATGAACATGTATGGAACAATATTGCAAGATTGTATAATAGATGAACCAGGAGCCTGCAGCCTCCACCTCGTGATTCCCAGGAGGCAGAACATTTGAAAAAGGTCAGTTTGATGAAGCCATTTGGCCTTGGTGTCCCTGTCAAAGTACAGAGTCACTAGGTTTTATTATCAAGTGACATGCAGAGCTAACACTCCTGACTGTGTTGCCCAAATCCCCACCCAGACCAGGGGGGCGCTCATAGTCTTCTTGATCTCTGTTTCGCTTGAAATTTTATGAGGTGAGTTATTTTTATAATCAGCAAAAGTCTAAAGAGAATGTTTAAAGTCTATCAGAATTGGGGAAGGCTCTAAGGTTACATACATTAGTTCTGTTTCCAAAAATCATAATTTGGAAGAAAATATAATGTATTTACTGTATGTCTTTTATTCAAAGTATTTTAAGGGAGCACTAGAAAGTTAATCAACATTTTTAATTGGGCATTCTGAAATTAAGACTAGTTTAAATGTCTTCTTTCTTGACCACACCACAATGTCGTTAATTTTAAAGGATCGGGCAGAGAATTTAAGAGGCAGAACATTGAGATACAAGTGGATTCTCAGAGAAAGGCAACCTCTTACATCTGATTGATGGCACTTCCTGAGACAATAAACCAGAGCAAATTCAGGAGGCTGGTACTACGTGCCAGGTGGTGCCAGCGTTCCTCCTCCCACTGCCTCCATCCCTGACTCCTGCTTTTCCCCAAACCTTGATCTATGGAAAAGAAGGGAGGAATCAAGTGAAAGGATTTCATTTTGTACAGTATTGGTTTCTTTTGCAAATCCATTACTTTGTGTTTTTGTTCGACCCTGTCAAGGAATTAACACATGAAATGATTGCATTCAAATTTCCCTTGCCTTCAGCAGTGTCCTTCTTGCTGCCCAAGCCTTCGAGTCTGGCCTCTCACTGGTGAGACTCTCTTTAAATGCTTGATTATTAGAAATAAACATCAGTTTATTGGTGGTAAAGGACACTGGAACTCTGGTGGAGGATATAGTATGAAATACAGATTGAGATACAATGTCAATATTTGAAAATGAATGTAGCATATGAACAAAAGAGATAATAAATATAAATAATAAAAAAAGAAAATGCATGAGGATCTACCGACCCAGCATACGAAAAGAAAAAAAAAAAAATCCATGCTCTTGGTTAGATCTGGAGGACATGGCAAAGGTCAATGGTTTGCATTGGCAGGAGCAGTACAATTAATAATGGAATAATGACAAGTTAGGAAACCCAGTCCCACCGCAGTCAAGTGATTTTCATCTCCCCAGTGCCAGAGAATCTTATATATTCAAGTGATTTTTCTCCCTTTAACCTTGGTTGGCTGAATTCAATGGGATCTCATGTTAACTTGTAATGGAATTTTGAGCTTAGGGTGGGAGAGAGGGGGAAATGTTTTAAACACAATAAGTTTTTGGAGAGTTAGAGCCCTGGATTAAATGACTGGATGGACTGGGATACTGTCATGCAGATGAAAAGAACTGGTAGGCAGGTACACCCTGGTTCTTCTCTCAAAGCCATTGTATGGAATTCTATGAGTTTATGCAAATATGACCAGCCTTTATTCTGAATTGTATGTCTGCCACTTGATAATCAGTCAGCTGGATGGATGGATGAATGGATGGTTGGATGGATAGATGGAAGCTTTATTCTCAGTATTCATCCACTGTGGAAGACACATCAGGGCCTTATCCATAGTCTCTCTGTTCTTACTTTTACATCCCAAAGTCTGTTTATTTCTCACACCTCCTATTCTGTCTCTGTGAGCCTTTTTCTGGCCAGGGGAAGACATCTGGCCTGAGAGCCAGAAGAGGAGAGTCATGCCCTTAAGCAATAGTGGATGACACTTGGTGGAGAAACTAGCCCCTACATCTTAGGTGGGGCAGGGGTGACTGAGGTTTGTCTACACAGTGGGGTTAAGCTCCAGTTGCCCTCAGTGATACTGTTTGATAACACACCCTATACTGCCTTCCTTTCCTTCTCCATCTCCCTTACCTAGTCTCCTTCCATTGTGTCCTGGTATCACCTCCCAAATGAACTATTTATTCTTGAATCTTTGTTTTAGAGAAGGCTTCTGGAGAACCCATCGCACTGACCGCTCTGTACATGCAATTAAACAGTCCCCAGCTGTCACCCTTACCCTCTGCTCCCTGAAAACAAGAATAATCGAGTTGTAAGAAAAGTGGCATTTAACCTACACCTTATGAGACTAGGATGAAACACTGTCAAGTGCAAAATTACTAGGTTTTGTTGCCAGTGTTCTTAACCTCAGTACTGTTGGTAACCCCCACCCTGACCAGGAGGGACTCCCACAGGCTTCTTTGAATTTTTATTTAACCCACATCTAATTGGAATAGTATTTGACTCATTCTTGATTAATTCTCTCTGGAAACTTCATCTTATTAAGTATTTAACAGAAGTTCAGTTTCATTACTGAAGCTGATTGGATTCTATTATTTAATGACAGAAAGAAGTCACGAATGTCAGACTCACAAGCCCGATTTTCTGGTCAACCTTCTTTGACAACACAGTTTTCCTGACTCTAAGACTGTCCAAGAACAGTTCTTTGCATTTTTCTCTGATTATTAAGTAGTTAAAGTATTATTTTAGATTTAAAGTAATCCTTTAATAGTTTACTTTGTATTTAAGTATCTACATTCTCTAAGATCCTTGGAATACCTACAAGGCTTCAGCAAGCAGCATTTCAAAGTAATGGTTCTCAGTTCTCTGTCCTAGTTGTGCACTGGAATCACCTGGGGAACTTTTATTTCAAGCGCGTCCTGGTCACACTTCAGACCAGTCAAATGTCGGCATCCAGGCAGCAGGGGTTTGAAAGTTCTCCACGAAGTTCTAATGTGCAATCAGGGGTGACAACCGTTGATTTCGGGGGACAGATTTTCTCTAAGGCTGTCAACACCAGCTGCCTCAGCAGCTACAGCCCTGGTTAAAGCAGGAAAAACCAAAAGTGTCATTGATGGCAGCCCCAGGTGACACAACACGCATGTCACAATAATATAGTCATTGCATTTGCAGAAAACTCCACGCTTTACTCCCTACACTTGAGCCAAGAGGCCACAGGAAGTCCCTCATCTACCCATGATCCAAGGAGGAAACATTTACCACGTAATAACCTTTTGTTCCCATAACATAGCAAAGGGCTTCCCTCCCCAAGGAGATTTCAAATCAGGACTTTTATTTTCTCATTCAAAAGTCTGGGCAGTTGAACCGCATGCATTTTCATCACTCATGAATTTTCATTCCCCTATCTTCCAATCTGGGTAATTTTTGCTCCTGGCTGAAACTTCAAGTGTTTTGTCAGCCTTGGTGGACGGTTGCTTTTATCCCTGGGGTGTAATTCCAGAGAAGGAGTTCCTTATGTTCCTAGAAACAAAGAAACCAAAACGGAGCCGACATGCTGTGACATCAGTTGGTGCCTGGCCTGTGTTCAGCCTGCCCCAGAGAACAACTTTAAGTCAGATAATGTTCTCTCATGAAACTTTAAGAGACTAAAGTGACCATTTGGGACTTCAAGCCAAATGATAATGATTTAATTAAGCAGGTCCATGAACTTTCTGAGATGTTTGCATATTTTGGTGTGAACATGCATCTTTCTTAGGAGACAGTCTCAAGTTCGCAAATGTGTAGGTGACTCCACAAAATTTAAGGATTTACAGCTTCATACTTTCCTGCTCGCCCCCAAGAGCGAAACACAGATGTTTGATTTTAGGGACTAAAGCTGAAGCTTTCACACGCCCTTGATCTCTCGCTTTGTCTTCTCTCACCCCCTCCGGCCTTCACTGTCCAGGGACTCTGGAGTCACAGCAACTAAGTGTAAGGCCACAGGGCACCCAGAAGCCAAGGGGCAAGGGGACGGAGTGATGCAGCTTTCAAGGTCCAGCTATTCTTCTGAATAAAGATGTTTAGGGTGGGTTCTCAGTAAACATTTCCCAAGACTAATGTACCCGCAAGCCGAGGGCTGACTTAGTTGAAGAGGATGACCTCCCTCTCTTCTGTGAGCATGTGTATTATTTTCTTTGCATGAATTCTGAAAAAAAGGCATGAGAAGGTAGTCTCTGTCAGTCAGGTTTTCCACTGCTTCAGAGCAGACACCTAGTGAGCAGAAAGAGAAGGAAATTGGAACCTCCATCTGGCATATACTCTGCTCCCTTGCCTTGGAAAGGCCACGTCTCCTCTGTCCCCCTTGTGTGATATACAGGGATCAATCATATCCCCTTGCCCATCTTAGGGGTATATACAAGGCTCCAAGTTCCATAAAGGGGAGGGAGACTGTGAGCGTGCGTGGAAATACGGGGGACCGGGAAGAAGGAATCATTTACTGACGGCCTTGTATGTGCCAGGTAGCGTCAGATCCTTTACTCATGCTTCTGCCTGGTGACCAACTGCAGGGCGCGCTCAGTGAGAGTGCAGCTACCCCACAGACTCACACTGTAGGACTGGGAAAAGTCCCTAACCCTAAGGGACTTATTTGCGAAAAGAGAAGAATAAATCTTGACATTGCTTGCAACAATGACTGCTAATTGTGCCCCAGTATCTGACTTTCTTCTGAGGCAGCACTCTCCACCAGAACTTTCTACCCACACTGCCCAAGATGGTTGCTGTGAGCCACGTGTGGCTATGGAGCACTGGCCACGTGGCTAGGCAAACTGAATTAGTGAATTTGAAATTATATTTAATTTTATTTCATTTAAATTCAAATAGTCATAGTGGTTAGTGGCTACCAGAATGGAACAGTACAGTTCTAGAGCAGCCCCAATTTTAACTGGGTATATGGTTACCTGAAATAAAAGCATATTTCAGAGCCTCTCTTGCCCACCTGTGATTATGTTTTTGCCAATAGATGCAAGGGGAAGTGACTTCAAAGTTAGGCCCTCAAGGGAAGAGACATGCCACTCCTTGCTGGCTGGATCTGGAGGTGGCCATGTGCCACCGAGAACCAGGTGATAAGAAAACATAATAGGGATGACAGAGCAATAAGATAAAAGGAAACTAAGTCCCCAGGGATGTCATCAAGTGCCCCAGCTCCAGCTCAAACACCAACATGTGAGAGAAGCCAAAATTTCATTTCGTATTTTTTTTAAGGAAAGGTACAGGCAGGAATGAAAGTAAGTAGGCAGGCAGGCGGAGAGAGAAGAAGTAGCATTTCATTTAGTTGTACATCTTGGCTGTTCTTGCCATCCCAGGATGCAAACCTAGGACCTTGGGATGTATGTGGGCTGTGCTCTCAACCGAAGGCAGTTGACCAAACCACTACTCCACCAGGGTGCACCTCCATTTAACTTAGACCACTACCATTTGGGGTTTCTGAGATCGAGCTATGCCTATACCTTATCTATCTATCTTTCTGTCTCTCTGTCTATCTATCTATCTATCTGTCTGTCTATACTGTCCTCCTTTTTCTTAAAGAGACTGTAGGGAGCAAATGTCCCATTTGTGAATTTTTTATATGTGATTTCAAAGCTTCTGTCAAGTCTTAATGCTGCTTCAGAACAGACCCCCCCAAAGGGGACTCTGCTTAGCAAAGCACTCTGGGAAGCTAGGTTTACAAAGACAGACCTGAGTTTAATGCGGAGTAAGGGATAGAGAGCTAAATACTACAAAACAAATTTGAATCTGGAGAAGACTAGCCCCTAAGAAGGAAGAAATCCCTGGAGAGGGGAAAGGAGGGAAATGGAATGAAGATGGACCTCAGGGATGAGAGGACATGCAGGTAGCCTCCCAAGGTGACAGTAAGTAATAAGCTTTCATAGCGGCGACCCCTGTTGTGCCTGAGCTGTGCCCTCACATCTCCATCGCTGCAAACACTGTTACACATGGTGTCTCTATGCTGATGAGGTGCTGGAGGAAGCAAGAATTAGGGCAGCATCCAGCTGGGACAGAGCTGTAAGGAGCACAGTCCTGGAGGCCAGACCCTGGGTAGCTCAAACGTGCCGTGGAAGCAAGAAGGTCAAGCAAGAGGTGATTTGGAGGTGAGTGAGTTCTTTGACAGCCCCCCAGGACATTTTGGGGAGAGTCATGCTGGCTCCCACCAAATGGGAGTGGGGGTTCCTTCCATTCTGCTTGAATGTTGGGGAAAAAAAGTGTCACCCCAGAAGTCTGCACAGCCTGCAATACCGACACAGCTGACTCTGGTTTTGCAGGCTCCATCTTTCCTCCTGGCCAGCATCCAAAAACCTGACAACCAGGCTGGGAAGAGAAACAAATGTTTCCTTTATGCTTTCTCTGCGGTGGCCTGGATTAAAGGAGATCAGCTCCTCTTAAATATACACCACAAAATCATTTGGAGGAGTGAGAAAATCTGTAATTGGTCAGAGGCCCAATATGGAATGATGACTCTAGTGGTTAGAGACATAGGAGGCGGGCAGCGTGGGAATTCTGGGTTCTAAACGGGCCGGGATCCCACATCGAGACTGATTTCTGAGGCAAAGCATGTAAGTAACACTTGCAAAAAAGGTGTCTGCTGTTGAGACTGCTAATAGTAACACTTGTACTCAACATCCAAATATACTCTACTTGCTCAAGTGATGGCATTTTAGGAGCTGCACCTGAGGCACTAGGAAGGCAACAGGTGTTTCTATGGTTACCCTCCTAAATTTGGTCCTATTACATCTTTAGCCAGGGTAAGGCATAGACTGAATGTTGGGATCCATTGGAAAAAAGGGCATCTGAGAACGATAATCATTGATGTTTACTGAGTGCCTTCTATGTACCAGTATTATGTTAAGCATGTATGATCATATTCTTCATAATTCTATTATGTGACACTTTTGCATTTAACAGATAAGGAAACAGACTAAAGAAGATTAATAATTGGCCTAAAGTCACCACAGCAATTAAGAAGTCTTGCAGGGATTTGAACCCGGGTCAGCTGCCATCAGAGTCTACATCTTCTGCCTCTTTGCTCTGTGGGTATTGGGTGCACACAACCCGTCAGAGCCATCCAGGTCCTTTCTCTGAGCATAAGACCTAGTACAGAGGACTATAATCGCAGAGGGTGAATATCCTGGGGTAAAACAACACAACCATACAGGTATAGTCTAGAGGCTTTTGTTGTTAGTTACATACATCTCTTGATCAACTTATTTACTAGTCACATCATAAAAACCACAGAATGTTTCCAAGTAATTCTGTTATTTGACATTTCTAATAGTTTGGATTCTTCTAAGCAAACAAAAATCTATTGTAATTTGAACAATAAATGGTCATTTTTACCCCAACTATTTTGCTGAACATGTAACACATTCATTTTGGTATTCACTGCCTGTCAAAATAACAACATGCATTTTCACTTAGTCTTGCGTTTAATGGGAAAATTATATTTCTTTTAAATACACATGGATAGTAGCTCTACTGGGTATAAACTGTAATGCAGCTAATTTTAAAGCAGAGTAGAGTATCTGATTGAAGATTATATGCACAGTATATTTCTCAGCGTCCTTTCTTAGGTAAATAAGTACTTAGATCACCTTAACTCTTTTATTGAAAAACCTACCCAAGTGAAATAATATATTGAGTGATTCTGGAAGAAGACAGTTTCTTCCATTTTGAGGGAGTATCTCTTATCTTAGAATTAAGGCTCTGCAGTTTATTTGCTACTGACTGCATGATCAAAAATACTTTGGAAATAATGACATTTAATTTTAAAGGGTGAGGTCCAGGATTGTCATACTGTTATATAATAAACTATATTTTAAATATTCAATGCATTTTTGGTTCTGTATTTTGATGCATATTAAAAACATATCACCTCATTTGCAGGAAACAAGAAGATGGTTTTTAAATGTTCTGTTATATTAATAGTTACACCCAATGTTGTAAAGAAGAAGATGGGCTTGAGCAGCTTGTATGAGTACTGAATTCCATTTGTCAGATTTATAAAGTTAGTTGAGGCCTTAACCTTGTCCTATAAAGGCTTACAAGTGAGAAACATGTCAGTTGTGTTGAAAAGGGCCTCAAAAGAGCTCCCTGCAGGTTTCAGAACATGTATGGTATCACCAGCTCGCGACAGTGCCACTGGTGAAATTTGGCTTCTCAGATAAAACAGGATCCAGAGACATGACATTTACAAAGTGTGGGTCTAGCCAGTTGGGAGCAAGATTTCACACATTCACACTGCAGTTCTCACTGCTGGCAGAGACCAAATTGTGAACATTTTTAGCAAGAAAAGCTGGCACTTGGCTCTCACCCCCATGACTAGAGCCTGTGGAGAAACATATATAAGGGGCTGTATGGTTTGCTCCTAATAATCATGTTCTCTTGACATTGTAAAAGTTTGCTCAAAATTTTCCAGAAGGCATAACAAAATGCTCTGTACTTCAGTAAACCACTGCTGTGAGTAAAAAATATAGAGTGAATATTGGAGAGAGCAGAGTTTCCTTATCCAAAGTTTTTGTAGTGAATTCTAAGTTTCTTTCCACTCAGGGAAAAGCTGATATAACACTTGGGGGTGGGGATTAAAATGTTTGTTTTAAGTGTTGGTTATGACAAACCTAGGGATTAGAAACTTAGAAGGTGGTAAACTTATCCAAGCTAGGGTCGTAGCCAAAAAACTCAGCAATTCTAGGAAAAATAACTCCTGTTGTTCTTAGACTTTGCAGAGGCGTCACTGTTGGGATATGCTCTGTCCTCCAGGTACCCCCCTGACTCAACTTACACAGTGCCTCAAATGTACCCAGCAATCTCCTTTTGGATGAAGGCACATATCCACAAAGTAAAATGTCATCTGGGAGAAGGGATGCCTTAACCCAGCATTGCTGATTTTCAAACTCTCAGAGGGCCTGAGGAAGAGATGAAGGATGGGTAAGTTTGGAAGGTGGCAACTGGGTGGAGAAGGGAAAAGGAATCAGAAACAGGTTCTGAATATAAGATAGGTCAGTGTCAGGCATTTAAGTTGGGGGACTAGAAGGTGGAATAGAAGTAAAATCATTCCTGGGAGCATGCCCATTAAGTCTTTATTGGCTGTGACACAGGTACACAGATATTTTCTAACCAGTTTCTCATCAACTGTTGGGCAACACTTTTCTTCATCAGCCACAGTCTGCAAACCTTACACCACACAGCAACACGATTTCCTTCCATCCTGTCTACGCAGTTCTGGTTTCAGTGGTGCTGTCAATTATAGCTGTTTCTAGATTGTTCAGTTCCAAAGTGCTCCGGGCATAGGAGCAGCAGGAGTGACTGCAATCCACAGAGGAAGAGACCTCATTGCAAGCATCAGTCCTAACCTTCTCTCAGGGATTGTTTCATCATCACTGCTCCTAACAGCCAAATACTCAGGTAACATTTGTCCCCCTGGCCCAACTCTACAGCCTCGTACCCTCTAAGAGGGGCAAGAGGTCAGAGAAAAAAGTCAATGAGACTAAATTTTCCTCAACCCAGACAATATCCCCGGGAATAAGCAAGACCCACTGGGGTTCCCAAAATATTTGTTCAGCATCTTTCCCTCATGCTCTGCTTTGCAGACCCATCGCTCAGCGGCGTTGAGTCATGGGTAATTTACCAGCTCTTTTACCAGTGGGGTATTAGTTCACAGTGTGGAGGAGCTTCCAATTGGCCTGTAATCCTCCGCAGCTAAAAAAACAAGTCGATTTTCTACCATGTTGCGCTTTTAGGCTCTCGCCAGCACTTTATAGACATGAGCCCCCAAGGGCACTCTTAAAATAGGGGAACTCAGGAAAGTGGCCCCGACACATGGACCTGCTTCTTGCCTGAATTAAAAATGTCCAAGTCTATTTTTTCCCTTCTTTCTGAGAAGCTGACCTAAACAAGTAAGGATGTTCTATAAATGTCTTTCAAGACTCAACTTGTAGGTTCTAATTATAATTAAGGTGATAATAACATTACTTTGTGTTTTCACTGCGCCTTTCTTCCAAAGTGCTCCGAGCACTCTCAGCTGCGTGCGGGCAGGTATTACACGTTCCTCTGTGTCTCCTTGAAGAGTCTAATTATACCTTCTTTTGATTCTAAACATATCTTCCTTCCCAAAGCTCCGGGCATAAGGCTGCATCACCCAGGCTAATTTTCCTGGACAACTGGATCCACCTTCCACCTGTTTTCTGATGGGGAGCTCCTACCTTGGAGGTGTGCCTGGTGGCTGGGCCTGACACGTGGGTGTTAGCCTGGTCCCTTCGTACAGGGAGCCAGGGGCTACTCCCCGGTTGCCCTCACTCAACAGACTCCCTGGTGCCAGGGAGTGTGCTGGGCTTTCTGCTTCCTCTGCCAGGAAACAGCTTCTCTTCTGATCATGTTGGGGTCTTAAGTGTGCTCTCCCTGGTGTCTTAATGCCCTCATTGTCCTTGCTCCAGGGCAGGGACAGGCACGGGTTTGCTGATGTCCCTGCTATGTTGTGCCAGTGTGACTGGGGCCAGGGAGCACACAGAGGCTTGTCTTGTCTTCCAGGAACCCTTAAAATCTGTTCTATGGTCTCTTCCCTCAACCCTGGAAGGAAACCCAGGCAAGCCCTTGGAATTTTCTGATACCTCGTAGTTAAAACAGAGCACTGTGATCACTGAAGTCACAAAATTCAGTATCATCCAGAAATCAAAATGTCCAATCCTAAGTAATAATACAAATACTGAACTGGATTTAAAGTTGAGGCCTCTCTTGGCTCCCAGCTCAGGCCAACTGTGGGAGGAGCAGCTGTGACTGCCCGTCTCTGACCTTCTTGCCACCCTCCCCCGTATTCCCCTCCCGTTTCCCAAGCACACACATGTACACACACACACACTCATACACATTCACAGTTGAAGGAAAATGGAGAACTGGAGAGGGCGCAAGAAAGCTCCAGAATTTGCTTGTATTACAGTTCAGTCTTTCGGAAATCCCTAGGCCGCGCCCTGCCTCAGCATCGCTGTGATCTCAGCTGGGGCCCTGGGACAGGTGAATGTGTCTAGATCACCATGGTTGCTGATACATCCTTGATTCTCAGAATCTCTCTCTGCTTCCCTTGGTTAAGATTCCTTTACCAGGAGGCGACTGTTTGGGTGGCATCCCGCCCCCTGCTGTCTCTGCTGTCTCTGTTCTCAAACACTGTTGCTGCCTGTGTCCTTCACTCTGCACTTCCTCACCTTCTAACCTCACTCCACCATCAAGGCCGAGAGCCAGCCAATGGGGTTTTCCAGCATGGAAATCACTGTACCGCAAACTGAAGATGACATACATTAAGTTCTCTTGAAGCCCCTCTACTGTGAGGAGAAGGTGATGATTCTCCATGTCTCCCCCTGTATGCCAGGGAATGGGGGCCCTTGGCATGCATCAAAATCCTATTGAACAATCTTGCTTTGCAATTTGCAGTCTCAACCCTATTTCTAAATTGGGTATTGAATGGGGGTTTAAGAATAATC
The DNA here is from genome assembly GCA_004363575.1 of Solenodon paradoxus. NCBI lineage: Eukaryota > Metazoa > Chordata > Mammalia > Eulipotyphla > Solenodontidae > Solenodon > Solenodon paradoxus. The sequence goes on from RJWH01005472.1 coordinate 19,650, forward strand.
TGGTTGTTTTCCTAAATCATCAGACCTCCTCTTCTAACATTGTGGTTCTTCGGATGTGACCCAGTTCTTATAAGTGAGGAAAGTACAAGCAGAAATCCTGCCTGGTCTCCCTTTGGGCCTTTAACATCACATGCTCCCAACAACCCCGATTATTAGAACACAGATTTCTCCAAACCTAAGTTGGAGTTTCATGAACTCATAGTGTTAAATTGCTGGAGGAAAACTGAATTCGAATTTGTATGTGTTTCCCTTTGAAAATCAGTATAGTGGGTCCTCCCTGGCCTCCACTGAAGTTTACTTAGACTTTTTAACAAGTGCTGGAGAGTCAAGGCATTTGAGTTGACATTATGAATGTATCTTCTGCGTTCCTGGTACTCATAAGGAATTTATTCACCCAATTCCAATCTAGTTCCCTAATTGAGACAGTTATGGTATGTCTTGGAATACCTGCTTCTTCTATTAGTATCATCTAGGTATCTAAAAAAAAACAATTTGAAGCAGCAGCTATATATTTTGAAAAATGATGATCAGAGGTACTGCCCAATGAATTACCTAATGGATCATCTTTATAAAGGTAACTATATGATAAAATACCTACTGCACAAGAAACTATTTCTGACTGTCATCAAGTAGTATGCCTCTTTTTTATTTGCCAATGAGAACTCTGTAACTTGATGTGCTTCTATTTTGCTTTTCCTACCAGGAATTTCAGCCCTAAATTTAATGTTCCATTGCAACAATTAATTCATCCCAGGAAGCTGGTATATCTATCTCATTCCACTTTTCTGTGGCTTCTATTATTTATTTCAAACTTTTGTTATATTTTTAACATTACAAACCAGCTCCAGTCCTTTTCTGTGGTCATCAGTATATAATCTTAAATCATCATGAACAAAACTCACATTTGTTCATTCCTCTAAAGATATTTTTTGATTACCTCTTAAATGCTTGGCATTTTGCGAGGTACTGAAAAAAACAATGGTAAGACCTTCCCTTCCCACATAAGCTCACAGGGTGGCAGGTTCTCATACAGGAGAAGGTGCTCTAAATACTCAGTGAACAGGGGAATAGGGGAGGGCCTGGGAAGGAAAGTCAAGGTAGTGGATTTCGGGAGGCTACGGGAAGTGTTTCCAAAGACAAAATAACAATTTGCTGCCAGGACACCAAATAAAGACAAAAACTAGGATTGCCTACTTAGCAACAAGAAGGTCATTAGCTATTCTGCCCAGAGCAATTTTATGGGACTATTGGATGGTAGACTAGGAATACCAAGTGTAGATAATAAGTGCTGATAACTTCTTTGTGAAGTTTGATCGTGTGAGAAAGAAAGAGGGTAGCTTCTGGAGGAGGGTGTGTTGGCTGTGCTAGGAGAGGAATCAGGCCCATCAGGGAAGATCATCTTGGTAATTTCACAGGATTATTTGAATTTCATTGCAAATCTTCTTGTGCTTAGCATCAATATTAATTTCCCAGAAAAGAGAGGGTCTCAGAAGTTCTGAACTATCAGGTCAAAGAGACCAGGAGTATAAACATTTCAACATCTTGCTCACTGGTTACTGTATTCTCTGAAATATCACTATGGATATGGCACATATCTTCTCAGGGTCCCCAAAGCACCTACAGACTCTATTCTCAACTCTACCCTCTGACATGCTTGGCTGCCAGTCCATGGCTGGCTTTCATCCCAGTTTGACTTCATACCACAGCTTTCCAAAACCTCCACGGTCACTTCCTCTACACAGCAGAGCAGGAGGGCCTCACGAGCTTGTCTTCATTGCTGGAGTTTACAGTAAGCTCTTCCCTTCCCTCCTCCTACCTGTTCTTCTCCAAGGTCATCTCTCCTTTCTCTTCAGTTTCTGGAGTGAAATGAAGGGCTTCCACTTAATGTGTTTATCATCTTTTGCTGACATTCTCCCTAACTCTCTGTGGAATATCTATCCCAGGTCCACGAGTGAACTAGAGTTTTGAAAAGTCTGTAATAGAAAAGATGTTATGGCTTCTGTGGTTGACCAAGTCTGTCTGGGGTAATTCCCATCCTTCTTTTACTTTTGGGCTTCCTTTCTTTTTAGATTATAAATAAGGTCATGTCTGCTTCTTCTGCAATCTGATGACTTTTAAGAAATGTTTAATTAAATAGCAGAAATATATCTATGAAGAGATGACTGCTAAGTTTGTATACATTTACTGGCTATTATCTTCATGGATGGAAAAATTCAGAATTATCTATGCTGGAATCTAACAGCAGAACTTTTCTGAACTTCAGGTAACAGGTCTTTTATCCCTTCCTCTCTTTTCCCTCCTCAAAGTAAACAAAAATAACCATTAACTCCAGAGAGTATGGGACAAATTCCTGTTTTGTTGACCTTGCTAGACTCTTTTTAGAAAAACAACAACAAAACTGCATATCATTAGAAATAATTTGCAAAGCTGTGATCCCAGCCAGCAACTACAATATCAGTTTTCAGCAAGCTCCTGCTGAGTAAGAAAACAGAAGATTTAACCACATCGATGAGAAAGTCAAATGTTCTACCTATAGGCCACAGGGTTGGGTTGCTGGCTGCTTTCTGCAGAAAAATCCTAGGCAAACATATTTCCTTTCTCCAGAGCATCAGACCCCTGCAGATCCACTTTATCTCCAGTACACAGTGCAATCAAGTGAAATAACTCAGAGATAAGTTAAGAAAATTCTCTAGCAGATAAGGGTAAGCAGAAGATATTTCACAAAGGAAAGCAGAGAAGAAGTCAAGCACTGTGCTATCTTGAATGGTGCAGGAAGCCAATATATTAAAACAAAGAATTAGAAAACAGAATTCTGTTTCTCAATGGGCCTGAACTAATTTCTGCTCTGTAGGTTGAGATCTTTCCTTTTGGTGTCACATTGAATGGGATTCTGGGAATATTCTTGACTCAAAATAAAAACATAGCAAAGGATACTAAATTCCTGTAATAAGATGATATATCCTATTTAAAAATAATAATGATAATGGAGCAAAAAGCTAAATGAAAAGGGAAATGGCCTATTTGATGGGAGATTACTTGGTGTTTGGAAGAGGAGAGGTTAAAACAGCTCTCTCTGACCCCCTTCTCATTCCCAGAAAAATAAGACAGTCCCTGAGCCCAAAAAGAGAATGATCATTTGGGTGCTCCGAGTGTCAGGAACTCTTGAGTAGTAATGTCCTGCTTCTCTGAAGTTCCCCAGTAAGATATCTCAGTCTCAGAGGACAGTAGTGAGGTGGTAAGTGGGAGGGCTGGGGAGGCCGGGAGACCTAGATGCTAGAAACTGGGGCTTCTCATCACTGCAAACACTGAACCTGAGCAAGGAATGAAAGCAGTAGACCAGTCCCCTCTGAGCACTTTGACAATGAAAACATCAACGTGGATAGAAAATCAGAGAGCCTCCTGGAAATTTCTGCTCTGTGTAAGTTTCCTCAGACCCTCTTATGACTTGATGGGGATAATCCTGCTCCAATAATGAATAAGATATGGAAAGTAGAGCCTTGGCGGAAGATGTAATTAAATTTTTTTTTATTGAAGTAACATTGGTTTACAACATTATACACATTTCAGGTGTGCAACATTATAAATCGACATCTGTATTACTAAATTATGTTCCCAACATAATTTCTATCCTTCACCATACAATTGATCCCTTTTATCTGATTTATTCATCCGCCTTCCCGTTTTCCTTCTGGTAACCATTATTTTGTTCTTAAAATCTAAGAGTTTATTTTATTTTCTTTGGTCATTTGTCTTATTTCTTTATCTTCCACATGTGAGCAAAAACATACAGTGTTTGTCTTTCTCCATCTGACTTATTTCACTAAGCATAATACCCTCATGTTGTCACAAATGGCAGCATTTCATTTTTTTCTTTTTCACAGCCACTGTGTGTGTATGCCAAGTCTCCTTTATCCAATCATTCATCCATGGACACTTTGTTTCTAGCTCTTGACTATTGTGAATAATGCCTCAATAAACATGAGGGTGCATATATCTCCTGAATTTGTGTTTTCACATTCCTGAGATAAATATCCAGCAGTGGGATAACTGGATCATATGGTAGTTCTATTTTTTTTTTTTTTTTTTTTTTGAGGAATCACTGTACTGTTTTCCATAGTGACTGTACCAATTTACATTCCCACCAACAATGTAAAGGGTTCCCTTGTCTCAAAATCCTTGCCAATACATGTTGTTGCTTGTCTTTTGGATAATAGCCATTCTCACAGGTGTGAAGTGACATCTCACTGTTGTTTACGTTTGCATTTCCCTAATAATAAAAAATTATGAACGTCTTTTCATGTGCCCATTGGCCAGCAAGATGTAATTTGATTTAGAAAATAACAGAATAATTTTTGTGCCCAGGTGTGCTGTTTGTAAATACAAACTTGTCAAAACCACTTTTTTCCTTGTACAGATATACCAGTCATAAGCTAAATATTTTAATTATTATAAAAATCATAGTATATATTACTATCATTTTGGACAGCTTTGAGGGTGAGCAGTGTCTGACATCCCATATCCTAGAGGGAAAAGGGTATATAAACTGTTGGAAAAAGGCAGTGTTGATTTTGTTACGTGAGTAACACAACATCTATAACGTAAGTCATATTTCTACTTGTTCTTTGAGTATGCAGAAGTCAGGAGCTTTTAATGAAGATAAAATATAAAAACCAATAAAAACAGAAATTCTCTCTTAATAGAGGTTGAACAAGACTCAGCAGGATTCTGGGTTTTGGAATGTTTGTCAAGCTCAAAGTAAGTGAGCATTTAGAACCATGGGCAGACCCTGACCATCAGGGGCCACCCCACCAAATTAAAACAACTTTCCTTAAGATCTAACTACTTTCTAAAATCCTTTCAGTCATATTCTCTGCCAGGAAAAACAAACAAACTGCATCTTGGCTCCCTGCAACAACACTTCATGTTTGTAGCAAGAGAAACAATCTCAGCAGCTGCTCTGGTATCCCTGGAGTTTCCTCTCTTGCTTCCTTTAGTCCCCTGGAAGCCTAGAGCTTTGCAAGGAAGACAATGTTGGAGGCACACAGAGCTGTAATGTCTTCAGTTTACTGCTCCTGAAATGCGGTTCAGAGCTGCTTTCAGCCCCCTCTCCTCCCCCTGAAACCAGCCAGACGTCCTCCCACCCACCCACCATGTGCTAGCCATGTGCAGTTAAACTGCCTGTCCCTAGCACCTCTGTGGGGTGGCAACAGCTCGGTCCTATCAGTAATCAGCTGCAGAGACCCCGCTGCTCATCAGCACCCCTGCATCTTGAGCTAGAAATAGCGCTGGAGTTTCCATGCACCATGAAGAGCAGAATAAGGATGGATGTGGGTGATTTTTTTTTTTTTTTTTTTTAAAGCTATTTGGTACTAAATTGTTTTTCTATCAGGCTGTGTATATGAGTTCTTTCCAGTGTTAATAGAGCCCATTCCCATCTGGGGAAAGGAAGCCTTACACTGCCAGCCAGTTTATAGACCTGGGTAGACAGGCTAGCAGCCCCCTGGTCTGCCATCCCAACCCTTTTCATGTTAAGAGATGCAGGGTGACTTTTCTTCTTGCTGACAGCTTGGGTCTTAGATGTTTTCTTACCTTTCTCTTCCACTATCACTAGTAGGTAGCCCTTACCACTCTGAGAATGCAATAGGCTGGAGGAGGGTATAGGGATGCAGGGTAGGTGGGTTCATAGAGTGAGGCTATCAGAGTGGGAAACACTCAACCTCACTGATTTCTGATTGAATGCAAAAATCAAGGTCCCTCTACACTCTTCCTCATTACTCTGTCAGTCTCCCTGAGACTCTGAGGATACTTCACTGGGTCACCTCTGATCCTCGAGGCACCTTTGATACAATCTCGCCTGAGTTCATTGCCAAGGAGAAGAGTCTGCCTAGCTTTAGTCCCCACCAACCTCCTTGGCTGGGTGTCTTCATTCAGGGTACAACCTGCCCAGCTATACAGAGTTCCTTGTCCTGACTGCCCACCTCTTCCTGCCAGCATAGGAAAACTGTACATGTATATTCATATATAGATATATATGTATATATATGCATGTATGCATGTATATATATACACATATGTATACTGGCCAAGAAGCACATAAAAATGCTCATTATGACTTATTTTTAGAAAATGCAAATCAAAACCATAATGAGCTATCACCTTATACCAGTCAAAATGGCCTAATAGCAAATGGCTTAACAGCAAGTATTGGTGGGGGTGTGGAAAGGAAGGAGCCCTTATTCACTGATGGTGGGCGTGCAGATTGATGCAGACACTTGGGAAACAGTATGGCTATTGCTCAAAACATTAAAAATAGAACTTTTGCATAACCCAGTAATCCTACTTCTAGGTATTTATCCTAAGTATGTGAGAATATAAACCCCAAAAGATGCATGTGCCTCTGTGTTTATTGCGGTACTATTTACTATAGCCAAGCTATGAAACCAACCTAAATGTCCATTGATGGATGAATGGATAAGGAAATCTGTATAAATACACAATGGAATAATACTATTTAGTCGTAAAAAGTGAAACCTTACCATTTGCAATAACAATATGGAGGGAACTTGAGGCTATTTTGCTGAGTAAGATAAGTCAGAAAGAGAAAGACAAATATTGGATGATTTCACCTGCATCTGGAATACAGAAAAACAATGCAAATGAAGTGATAGGATAAAATTAGAATAAACCTCTGGATCTTGACAGCAGAACTGAGGTTATCAAAGGGGAGAGGGGTCGGGGTAGAATCATATAGTAGAGGGAGTTCATGTATTTATTTTTTCCTTCATTTTTATTTTTTGTTTTGCTCTTTTCTGAAGTAAAAAAATCACATACCTGGCTATTTTATAAATGTCTTATAATTGTTCTTATTTCAAATGATGATTTAAACAAACATTTTGACTATTTGGTTTATAGAAATTCATCCTATTTAATCAAAAATTCAAAATGTTCTTTCCCTACAGCATTGCTTTAAATTTCCTTGGCTATTTTCTTTTCTTTTTCTATCTTAACTCTTCTAAATTTTTGTACACTAAAAAGATACATCAACAGAGTTGAAGCTGCCACCTCTCCTGTTCACTATGCTATAAAATATTTTAAGCACTTCAGAAACTTTCAATTATTAAGAAGTATCAGGTATCAAATCACCTTGAATATTGTCAGTATTTGGTATTATTGAATGCTGGTAAAGTAATAAGGTTATTTCCAGCTAAAAATAGAATAATCTAAAGGCACATCATTGATAAGAGATCGTGAGAACTGAGATCATTTTTCCTGGGTAATTTCTCACCTTGATTATTAAACTTTCATTGTAAAATCAGATTATCAAATCTCTCTGCAAGTCAGTTGTAACCTGGAGTCCCACACATGCAGCATCTTCTCACTGCACCATATTTGCTACTTTCTGAATTTCTTATACATTTATGTAAGCCAAATTGAATAATCCTACATTAAAGAAGGGGAAACCTGCTACAGGCACTGCAGAGTTTCTTCCCCATTTAGTCTATATCCTTTTTTAGGTTTCCCTCTGTGCTTACAGTATTATGACCATCTCTCCATTTCCATTTCCATCGCTTCCATTTCCTGCATTTCTTCTTTTAAAATTCTTTGCTTTCAAGACAGTAAAATACACATAAAGGAATTTAAGAAAATGGAAGTTACTGTTGTGTCTTGGTGGCGTAGTGGTTAGGTTGGCCTCCCCAACCTCCTCTGGAGGAGCACAGTACATATACATCCTCCCACAACCAATGTGAACAACTAAAATTAAAAAAAAATTTAATGCTTCTTCCTCTTCTCTATTCCTCCCTGTCTGCCTACCCACTTTCTTTCCTGCCTGTACTTTTCCTTCAAAAAAAAGGAAATGGAATTTAAAATGAAAGAGGGAATGAGGGGGCATGTCTCACAGGAGTCAGTTTAGAAATTAGAGGTAATCTGTCTCTCTCTCTATTCTCTCTCTCTCTCTCTGAAACCATGATGCTCTCTTCTTTCCTCTGCTTCTTCTCCACTCCCTATATAAACCAACTTTTTCTCTTCAAATATCTTGCTCAGATTACATTGAATCTATATATCAAGTTGGGAAGAACTGACAACATAATATTGAGTCTTCCTGTCTATGAACAGAGGATATCTTTCCATTTAATTTTTTCATTTCATTCATCTTGTGCATATTTTGTCAGATTTATACCTACTTCACTTTTGAAGGTGCTAAGTAAATGGTGGTTTGTGTTTAATTTCAAATTCTACTTGTTCATTATCAGTATACAGGAAAACAACTGACTTTTTTATATTAACCTTGTATTCTACAACCTAGCATAATCACTTACTAGTTACAGAAGTTTTTGTTGGTTCTTTTGAATTTTCTACATAGATGGTCATGTCATTTATGAACAATAGCAGTTTTATATCTTCCTTCCTTTTCTTACCCTATTGTATTTTCAAGGACTTCCAATATGATGTTGAAAGAGAGGTAAGAGGGAACATCTATGCCTCATACCTGATATATTAATGGGAAAGCTTCAAATTTCTCACACTTAAGTAAGGCATAAGATGTAAGGTTTTTGATAGTATTATTTTTGTCAAATTGAGGAAGTTGCAGCTTTTAAAAAAAATACATCACTTTAATACCTTTAAGAACAGTAATTTCTGTTAGCATCTTCCCTTCCTTGATTTAAGAAGCTCTTATTGGGTCAAGTGCAGAGGCCAGTTCTTATCCATACTTGTCAATCAAGGACCCACTTATGTCCTTTAGGATCATAACCCATAGAAACTCTGATCACCCTGTGGAATCAGTCTTTGGGGGCAGTCCCTTTTCCTTCACCACAATCACTTCCTCTCCAAACATTTATTGTGAATGAGGGTCCAAAGGGAAGCTCTGTTGCTGTTAATGTTCTCTGGTGGTAGGACAAGATAAGCTGACCTCCAAAAGCTAAGATGAAAGAAATCTCTCCAACTGCTGAGGATATGACAGACCATTGAATGTAACAGAGGAGTCCCTCCTAGACCTCCAGGCCTGTGGAGAGTTTATGGATTAGAAGATTTATAACTTGCATCTAAAATAAGTAACTGTTTTGGACATTCCTCTGAATATTGAGCCTGTGCCTGGGCAGCCAAAATAAATTATGGTATCCATCTCTTCCTCTAATAGTTAATAGGTTATCTAATTTTCCTAGGAAAGAAGGATAGGTTCCAGAAGAAGGGGTAAGAAAAGGAAAGAGAAAGATTTTGTTTTACTCCCAACATAACCAGGGCATCCAACTTGATAGTCATGCAAAGTGAGGTCCACCAGAGCAGGTTACCAAAGGACTGCTATGCAAGGGAAATGGCTGCCGTGTACTGAACCTCTGCCAGAGAGTGGGTGCTATGTAAGTTATAAAATGTCTAATGTCATCTCACACTCCCCCCTCCCTCTGCTAATGGCCATTAGTCCCCCAATATGTCACATTCCCTCTCACGGCCTAATCTTTACACATAACATCCCTTCCCCCATCATTTTCCTCTGCTTTTCATCTAGGAAAATTTTTCTGCTTTCTTAGATATTAATTTAAATATCACTCCTTGAGCAAGGCTTCCCCCTGATAGACTTCCATGGCACTGTGCCTTCACCTTCCCAGCACATAACCCTGTAGCAGTTTTACATTTCTTTGATCAACGGCCCCCACACTAGAATGTGAAGGTCCTGTGCAGTGACCATGTCTGTTTCGGTTCACATGGAAACCCCTGCTCAGCAGATGTCTGGCACCTTGAAGTCCACAGTAATTGTTTGCAGAAGGTCTACAAGGATGGGAGGTTAAGCATGTGACCAGTATTGGAGAATGGGGGAGAAGCAGAAGCTAAAAGAAGTGAAGAGTCCAAAGTCAAGTCAGGTTATGGGAGAATACGGGTCAAGGAAACCAGAGAAGAGGGGGCAACATTTAGCAAAACATGGAGAAGCCCCAAGGCAGTCCTAGGGGGTGAAAAACAAATGCTGGGTTAAAACAATGACAGAGATCAAAGTGGGAAGCAGTAGTTTGAGCAAGCAAGAAGGAAGGGTCAGCAATCGGAGGTTGTTGCCTAAGGCAGGTTTCTACAAGCTTGGGCGGGCAGACCATGTTTAATGGACTAAGTAAAGAGCAGGTAGAATGTGATTAAGAGACCATCTAGAGCAGTGGCTCTCAAATCCAGGCTGTACATTTGAATTACTGAGGGTATTTTTTATATATATATAAAGTCCCCAGGATCCATGTACAGAAATTCTGACTTTTGTTTTTAATTCAAAAGGTTATTGAAAGTTTTTAAAAAGGTATGTGTGTGTTTATTTAGATAACACATTGGGGAGACCAGTTAGGATGGTATTAAGCATGTGACTAGATATTTTGCAAAAGCATCTCATGCATTTAAAATATGCAGATAGGGGCGGGAACCACTGTTTTGAAACAATAGTCTTCAATCTTGACTGTATATTGCATTCATCCCAGGAGCTTTAAAAATGTTTGATGCCTGAACCTGACTCCGAAAAATTCTTATTTAATTGAATAAGTGTTGTCTACACAAAGAAATTTTCAAAGTTCCAGATGTTTCTAATGAGCAGCCAGGGTTGAGAATCACTGCTTAGAGACTTGCCACTGAAAGTATTGTCTGAGGAAAGCAGTATAGACATCAGTTGGGATTGCAAATTCTCATCCTAGATCTACTGAGTCAGAATCTGCAATTTAAGAAAAGCCCCTGAGTAATTCTTATATAAATTTGAGTTTAAGAAGCATTGATCTGGACCTCTGCTTCTTAAAGTGGGTTCTGTGGACCACCAGCAACCGCATCCCATGAAAACGTGTTAGAAAAACAAATTTGTAGGTCACCGAGTCAGAAACTCTGGGGATGAGTTTTGGGATTCATTTTTCGGCAGGCTGTCCAGGTGATTCGGGAGCATGCTAAAGTTTCATAACCATAATTCTACGGGACAAAAGCAAAAATTTCTAAGTAAGAATTCACTAGGGAATTTGACCAGCTGAGTATTTTAGAATTTGGGGGTTAACATACTTTCCTAACCTCTGTGTGTAACTTCAGATTGCCATCAAAAAGACGAGATGAATAAAAGCTTCCCCTCCGTGAGACCCACCTTCCTTCCATCTCCAGAGGCATCCGGTTGGAGTAGTGGCTTAACATTTTTCTCACGGTCTCTCTGATCTTCCGCTCAGGATCTCTGCCAGAGGTTACACTGACTTCCAAAGTTTGACTTCTCAATGAGTTTCATATGAAACAAAGAGAAAAGGGGCAGAGCAAACAGGAATGGGGAACAGCACAGCTGCAGAGGCTCAAAGGCCAGACCCAGAAGAACTCTAAGTAAGCAAATGCTACTCACAGGAAGTGGGTCTTTCTGTCTCAAATTCACAGAGCAAGCTTGGGGAAGTGACACTACAGTTGATTTAAGGTAGGAGGATTCTCCCTACAGGTGTTTTCTCCGGTTGCTCCCCTCTGTATAACAGGGTGCAGAAACGGGTGTGATTTGGCTGCAATGCATTAGCTCTGTTCTCCATCTTGTGACCTGGTCAGGTTTTGGGCAGACAGCAAGCTGTAGTGAGTGCAGATTTTGCCGATGGAATAAGGGACTAAACTCTCACATTAGTAAGATTGAAGACTTTCCTTCTACCTCTGTTTTTGTAGATTTTAAGCAGTGTTCAGAAGAAACTGAGACACAGATCTCCCTGAGACTCCATTTGGGTGTTTAACATGGTACAGGAAGAAGTTTTAGGTCCTTATCACTCCGTCCCTAGCAGGAGGGTGGGGTCCTTTGGTGAGGCAGAGTGAAGGGATACTTCGTTAGCATACTAGTGGTGTCATATAAATAGGTTCTTATGTTCCTGTGATTGGATAATTGAAATATATTTTGAGATTTGTTCTTGCTTTATTTCTTTCCTTTCCCATTCCGAGAATGTAGGTAGGCCTTTTGAGATTCCTTCTGTCAGAAAATTGTCAAAAATTTGGAAATAGGCAAGAAGAATAGTAAATAGCAGGTGTTATTTTAGTCAATGTGGCACTTGACTTTCTATTTCCTAAGGATATTTTAGAATTTTGTAGAGGTGTGGTTAACTTACAGATTTTTGTTGGGTAGAGAGGCAAATACTTTGTCTGGTAGAACAGATAACCCCAAAAGTTATGGTTTATGGCACTCTTGGACATTAACTAGCTTGTATATAACTCAGCAATCAACTAAGTTATATACATATAATAGATTCTCACAGCTTTAGACCAGTTTTAATATCTTTCCAGTTTCCTCATAAATAGGAGTTAAATACAATATTTGACATGTGTTAATTTTATATTTACATGACTTTCAAAAACTGTTACAGAAAACCTCTCTTTCTGGTTTTGTTCTTCAGAACCCTGAGATTCTTCACAGATTCATGCAAAATGAGGAGGAGAAGGCAGAAGCAGTGAACTGGGGTAGGGGTGGGGGACTCCCCAAGGCTGGGAAAGTGATAGACCCACAGCTTCAAAAGGTTATATTGGGAAAGCAATCCCTATGGAAAACAGTTTGTAGATTCTTCAAAAAGTTAAAGATAGAAATCCCATATGATCCGGTCATTCTACTATTGGTTATCTATCCAAAAGATACAAAGACACTCATCCACAGAGACTGATGAACCCCCATGTTTTGCAATCTTAGTCACAATAGTTAAGAACTGGAAATTACCTAAGTGCCCACAATCAGATGAATGGATAACAAAGATGTAGTTCATATATACAATGGAATACTACATAGCTCGTAGAGGAGATGAAACCCTGTCATTCGAATTGACATGAATGGAACTAGAGGGGATTATATTAAGTGAAACAAAAGAAGAAAGATAGATACCAGATGACCTCACTTATGGGTAGAATGTGAATAGACAAAATAAAGGAATAGACAAAACAAAACCAGCCAATGGATATTTGCAACAGAACTGAAGTTCTCAATAGGGAGTGGGAGCGGGTCGGGGAAATGGTGGTAGAACCCATGGGACAATGGTGAAGAACACTTGGTGATTTGGTGGAGGATGTGGTACATTGACATATGTCTAAGGAATGGGGAACCTATACATAGGAAGTGATTTTAATGTGTAGAATAATTACTGTAATAAAAAATATTTTTTAAAAAAAGTTTACATTGTCTCCAACCTGCTCTCTCACAGAACCCAGGGAGCTGCAGGATTTCCAGGGGGGGGATTGCTGAAAAGGACTGGTCCCTAACCTCCACAAAGATCCAGGGACAGAGCAGCAGCTCTGACTGAAGAGGCCAGATAGGCTTAGATAACAGCCAACTGAAAAGGGTCTTTGGAGATCTTCGCACCACCCTGCCTGGAGGTTTAAAATTTCCAATAACAACTCCACTCAAGTTTCTCACCAGCCTAGTGGACCCAAGACTTAGAATCAGATGTAAATAAAGCAAATTAATGTGACATTTCTCAGGTACCCTGGATAGTGGAATGAGATTCCTGACTGCTACATTAATGGGGGAAAGTATGTTTTCTGGATGTTCCTTTTGCAGGTATCTGAAAGACTTGAGCACCCTCTCACAAAGGAGAGAATAAACAGCTAATACAGAGCTAGTGCCCCAGGGAAACACCATCACTCTGTTTAAATCTATCACCAGTGTTTGAAAAATAGCTCTCACCAACTTGGGGGACAGCAACTGGTCTGCTGAAAGGTAGGTTCAATCAAACATGTGGTCAAATTAATCACTGTAGGGAGATTAGAGAGTATGCTTGGTAGGGTCTTCTGACCCAAAATTAGTATTTTGCAATTAACTGAGCAATTAACCTTCCTCCACCATAGCTTCATTCTTCCAAGTCTTCAGATTTTCACATTTTAATATGTGTATTCCTGGGAAACCATAATCTCAATGTTTCTCAGCTGTGTTTGATGAAAATACCTGGGTCAGAATCACCTGGAGACCTTGCACCCTGCCCCAGACCTATTGAATCAGATCCTCTGGGAATGAGAAAGGGAGCAGGGTGTCTGTATTTTTAACAAGTGTCCCAGGTGATTCTGATCTCCTCTATATTCTGAGATTCTCTGGGGTGGGGTGTCAGACCACAAGGGAATGGCCTCCTGTGGATATGATCCCACATGCTCTGAAAGTCTGTGGACTTGGATGTATTTTTCAGAGAAGAGATGTCTTAACCCCCATCAGAGGCTCCCAACGTTTGCTCGTCAGTGTGGTCAAAGCAACAACATCAGCGCTGCCCTGAAGCTTTGAGAAATGCTGACTTAGATGCCACTGTGGCTCTACGGACTCAGATTATGCATATTAACACAGTCCCCTGATAATTCTCTTGCACACTGAAATTGGAAAAGCACTGGTTTAAGCTGGTCAGGGACACTGAATGACTTTTCTTTGTGTTACAGCAGACACCCTCTCTTAGACCATTGAAGTGTGGTTGTGGCTCAGCCAGCGGGGCCTCCCCAGGGCAGCCAGGGCTGAAACCCTACCTTGTTTGGCTTGGGCTCTCCACCACGAAGGTGAGGTCAGCATGGGGCCGCAGCATCCCTTCAACCCTCCTTCCCAGGTAGCCAGGATCTGTGCCCACCTGTTCTTGTGGCAGTCACCCTGGAGAGGCAGAACTGAGAGGTACTAAGAGAAATGGGTTAACCACTCCTTTGGTTGCAGATTCTGTAGGTGTGAGAAACAAAGGGGAAGCAGGGATGGCATCTCTTAGCACTTTCCCTGCAGGCCCCCACTGCGCTTGCGCCTTCTGAAGTGGGTCCTGGCTGCCCTCCTACCTCTCAGCCCTCACCCACACTGTCCTCTTCAACAGCGCCTGCCAGAAGACTCCTTGCTCTGCTCCCAGTCTGTGAATGGCCTGGGGCCAAGGGCTGGCTGCCAGCTGACTGACTTACCACTTTGCTGGAGCAGTGGCTTCCCCCTACACAAACAGTAACAAGCATCTCCTCTCTGCCTTCCTGGGTCCCCTTGACCTGAGGATGGCTGGGGCCTCTCTGGGGGTGGTCTTCAAAGCCTTGTTGGTGCTGCTCTCTGTGTGTCACAACTTCCCTACCTACTCTCTATCCCTTCCACTTCCTTATTCAACTCTAATTTTTTCTGTAATGATTTTGCCACATTTCTCAATCACTTTTCCCATCGACACAGATATACGTCAGCCGGTATCACATAGGTATCCTGCTTTAACCCCACACACCCTTCCAGCCACTGCCCTCGTTCTCTTGTCCTCTGCCCACAAAACTTCTTGGGACGAGTGTTCTTACCTTTTATTTCCCATTCCTGTCTGCCTGTTGTTCCTTTGCTTGTCTCAACTTGCCTCTATCCTCAACTGCGCCACTTAAATGGCTCTTATAAGGACCCCGTGTCCACCAAATCGTGAGCCCAATGGTCACTTCAGTCTTTGCAGGCTCGGCTTCTCAGCAGAATTTGATATGATGCCACACCCTCAATCCCAAAACACTGTCATCTCTAGTCTCCCGGGGCATCCCAAACTCATTTTTCTTCCTAGCTCCTTCTTAGATGCTTTTGTAAGCCTCACTTCTCTTTTTCTCCACCTACAAATGAGGCAGTTTATCAACACTAAACTCTGGGCTCCCTTTTCTTTTCTCTCTGCCTTCTTTTTCTAAAATGTAGGGTCCAAATTATTTCATTTTAGAAAAAAAGTCATTTTTTTCTAGAGTATCGCAATGGGGATTGAGAATCCTTCCTAAAGACAAGCAAATTAAACCTTAATTTCAAACATTTTAAGTGCTTCAAAGGAAAAATGTAAATAAATGATCCAGCAGAGAACCTAATTCATACTGGGGGGTGAAAGGGAAAGGTGTCTCTGAGGAAGCGACATTAAGCAGAGACCTGAAGGATGAATGGGAGTTGGGCAGGTGCAGGGTCAAGAAGCAAAGAAAACTAAATTAAAAATGGCAAAGGCTAATGCTTCTGACATCCACAGCATTATCTCCAGCCTCCAGCCGAGACCTCTTCTCTGTGCTCTAGACTATTTATACCTTCTGGGCATTTCCATGTGGTTATCGCTTAGGTATCATATTACGTCCACAATAGAAATTTGAATTTCCTTGCACATATTTGCTTGACCCA
This sequence comes from Solenodon paradoxus, assembly GCA_004363575.1. Lineage (NCBI taxonomy): Eukaryota > Metazoa > Chordata > Mammalia > Eulipotyphla > Solenodontidae > Solenodon > Solenodon paradoxus. The sequence goes on from RJWH01005472.1 coordinate 35,692, forward strand.
GTTTCTTTCCAAAGAAACTGGCTTCATTTTCTACTCAAAACAGAAATCTAAGAGTTCTTATTGACCTTTCACTTTCCCTCTTCAAATTTACTCCAGTGACAGGAATTGTTAATTCTACCAGTTAATATATCAAAAATCACTCAGTAATACTGCTGCCTTTAATATGGTTTGAGCCTCATCTTCTCTAACCTGGAAGACTGCGGTAAATCTTTCAGCAGCTCTCCTAACCTCCACACAGCCAACCCCTGCGCCATCCACTCTCCATGCAATGATTAATTGATCTACAAAAACTGGGAACTGCTTTAAATCCTTTAGCAGCTTCCCGTGTCACTTAAAATCAGGTGATTAGCAGCTTTATTTTACAAACCCAATACAGCCCCACATAATCTGGCTTCCACCTATCTTCCCAACCTCACCTTTGGCTCCCTTCCCCTCACTCTACTCATCTTTCAGTTTCCCAAAGTCATCCCACTCCTGTATGCTGCTTGTCACAATTCAAATGACAAAGATATATGCATTTTATTGCTTAATTGTTTATACTTATTCATAGAAGTATATACATTTATACATAATTATTTAATAATTAGCAAAGCTAGTTCTTAAGAACCTGAAATTTTAATTCTACTGATATTTAATAAGCACTCGTACAAAGCTTTACACAGTCTACTTGGTATGTAGTTGGAAGAAGTGATGAGTACATCACTGAAAATCTGAATCCCCATCTTGCAAAGGAAAAATACTGTATTCTTGTTTTCATGTCAATTTTGTAGATTTCTCTTGCACTCACACCTCAAACTCGTCCCCATAGTACACGTAATGCCATGAATTATTTCCATGAAAAAGTAACATTTTTGCTTGAACCGTATAAAAGTTTGTGGTATTTTTTTACTTCATCTTATCACTCCCGAAAAACGTGTTGAGGGAGAAACAAATCAGTGTTCAGTTAGAATTGTCCTTGAACTCTTTCTGTATTGAACTTTTTATTGAACTTAAGCCATTAAGATCCTGTTCAAGTGGTTGAACTTCTTTTAGCTGATTTGGTTTCGTTCCTTCTCTGGTGCTGTCTAACTTCCTAGACACTAGGTTGTCCTAGTTATTGTGTTAGTTAAGCCCGTGGGTCTTGAGTCATTTGTCTACAAAGGTATCCACAGAAGTATCCTTTGTTCTTCTAATTGTAGGCCATGGAGACATGTAAGTCACTGCTGAAATGAGTTCCTGGCTTCTTTGCCCCTTCATAAGTGGTAAGGGTGTTCCTTGTGGCATTCATGTTTCATTTTCAGGAAATAGGACTTAATCTGTCTGACTGTGCAAACACTCTTTGTCCAGACTCACAACACAGCCATTTCCTACCTAGAATCTTGCTTCTTAAACCATACTTCCCACTTCCCATGAGATCTGTCAAACCACCAATCTTTCTGACATCTTCATGTCCCCTTTACTTCCCTTTGCACCTATCAAAGGTATATTTTCTAGCACAAGGAAACATTGTTCTCTGGAAACACCACAACTTGCAAATACTTTGACTCTGAATAGAGTCCTCTACAGTCCCTGAAGGATTGTTAGACTTTCAGAAACCAAAGCCAGAAAGAATTAATTTTTATTATATTCACCTTAAAGCAATGGGCACTGATTATCAAGTAACTTGACTTGAGGAATGGCCACAGGACTAAAATAGCAGAAAAATCATCAGTAAAATTTGTGATATATTATCATTCCCCATTTCTTCAATACCTGCCTCTCCCAATGTATTATTAGGATTCTCCAGAGAAATAGCACAAAAGAAGACAGACAGATGACAGATGGAAGGAGAGACAGAGACAGAGGCAGAAGGAAGAAAGGAAGGAAGAAAGGAAGGAAGGGAGGAAGGGAAGAAGGGAGAGAGGGAGGAATATTTTAAGGAATTAGCTTACACAATTGTGGGAGCAAGCAGGGAAGAGTTGATACTACAATCTTGAGTTCAAAGACAGAATTCCTTCCTTCTCAGGGGACCTGTCTTTTAAGTTCTTTAATTGATTGGAAAGTCAGAGAGGAGGAGGGACTGAAGTTTGCTTTGCTAGTGGTTGAAGCAGGTGTGTATTCTCATTTGTGGATGAATCTTTAGTTCCTTCACTTATGGTGCTGTGGAGGTAATGGAAAAGCCATCAGCCCCCTAATCCACCTGATTATGTTAACCATTATAACTAGAGAATACTGGGAAACCAATCAGTAACCATATGCCTGAAACTCAGATGCCTAGTTGCATGAAAATACAGTCTATGTTTTCTAGCTGTGTCTTTGGAGTTACAATTGTGTAAGTGTAACTCATATCTCACATCCCTTCTATGCAAAGTGGAATATTATTATAGAGTCAAGAGGTTAAGGCAATAATCAAGTAAGATCTGGAAACCTGTACTTGAACCATTTCTGGAATCAAAAACAAGAATTGTAGAAATAGTTAATAAGATCAAAGGCAATAGACACTAGACTCTCTTCAAGTTACACTCTATTTTGAGTGTTTTCACTTAAATCCTTAGGGGTAACACTAATTGTTTACGTTACATGTTATATAACCAAATAGTGAGAATCAAGTGATTCTTATTTCAGGATTCACTCAGTCTCCTCTACCCTGCTTACCTGGTAGTAAAATGTACAGACAAGACTAGTCTAACACCCTGATGTCTAGTACACAAGCAAGTATGATAGGAATGAATAGGTCATAAGCATTCCGTGAGTTCTTAAGGAAACAGAAGGCCTGATCAGATGACTAACAGCTTTATTATTACTCCTCCAAGAGACTGAGTTGTCTTTTTTAAAAGTGTGTTTTGAAAATAATTTTGCATTCCCCAGTGTTCCAGAGATTTGAAAGAATTGAACTAGACAGGTTTAACCATTTAGGGGTAATGAGCACACTTCACTAAAATCTAAGCAAGCCTAATTTCCCCTTCCACTTCCCCCCTATAGAATTCAGAAGACTCAAGCTAGGTTCTCTGAAATGGTATTGGTTTGGTATTGAGATCTGACGTGTATTTCCATGGTATAGGTAAATATTGAACTATTATTCAGTTTTTAAGGCAACTCTCTTGTATAATCTAAAGAATATTGGAATCATCAGTAGTACATTCCCATTTACAAGAATAGTAACCAAAGAGGTAAATTAGTTGAAAACATACTAAGATAATTATAAAAGTTGCCAAGGAAAAAATATGACAAAAACTATAAAAAGTAATATATATAAATGGCAATTATTTTACTTGTTCAAATGAGGAGATCAAAAGCAAACAGATTAGTTCAATCTTTAATACAGAAGGGGAGTTTTCATTTGTTTCCTTAAGTTTGTGGCAAGCAGATCAATTACTCTTTGATATCTTATATTTACAAATGAAAAATGTATGAGAAGGCAGCACATTACATATATTCTGGTTCAAATCTTAATAATGAATATGGTTAATTCTTTAAAATCATTCTTTTTGGAAGTTCTAATGTTAGAAAGGATAGATTTCTGTCAAACCACCCGTTGAGTGGTTTGCACTCATTAAGAGTTATGAGGAAAGAGTGTTATGGGGTAAGAGTTGTACTAACACAGGCCAGTTTGGTGGTGACACCTACCAGAGTCCCATATTCTGTAGGCACTAAGAGGAGTACAGAACTTAATAATCGTCTACTATTTGACCACATTTGAAAATCCTATATTTTGGACATAATTACTTTCCCTATCCTCCTGCAGCAACATAGGAAAAATGTGGGAAAACATACTTTTTTCATCTCAGCAAGTTGAGTTTTCTAAAAAACATCATTTAAATTCCTTCTTGTTAGAATAGTACTGGTCCTAATTAAAGTATAATACCCATGGTTTTGAGTTTTCATACTCTTAGGGAAACAATAGATAATGAAAACCAATTTCAAAGAGAAAAAAGAAAAAGAATATGAGTGCCCCATTCAAAAGGGAGCCGAGACATCTGGAAATGGGTTGGGTTTATTCTGGGTGGGCAGCTCTCCCAAATGCTGTCTTCCATCTCCTTTTGTACTCCATGACTCCACTGGGAATTTGAAACTAAGGCAAAGTAGAGATTCCACCCACAGGCTAAACACTGAAGAATCTGTAGCACCAAGTGTAGAAATAGGAAACCTCTTAGTATTCATACTGAGAATGCTATGAGGCAGACTACTATTGCTAATCTTCTACCATAAAATTGAAGTCTTATTTCCTAAGGCTCTTTCTTAAAAAATAAAATAAATGATGAGGTAAAAGGAGCACCAAGCAGATGCCAAATATCTAGTCAGTAAATCTGAGATTGGTAAAAGTCTTGCTGTTGTCTTCTGTGTGTACCCTGCCCCAAAGAGTGACTCACTCAGAGGCATACTGGGTCCAATCACAGAGGAGGAAAGCAATGGCTATAAGTGACTCAGCACTGGAGGAAATTAGCACCCTGGTTTCTCAAATAGTGGGTCTGATTACATTTTCACATCTTAGGACCAGCCTCGCAGATCATCCCAAATTCCCCCCACTCTCCCTCAGCTGCTGTGGGGCAGATGCAACAGGTTCCCCAAATTGAAAAGAACTTTGAGAGACTACTTTTCTATGGAGACAAATAGTTATAGGCTCTCAAAACTAGAATACAGCTCATGGAGCAGGGTATTATTCTTAAACCCACATTCTGCTGAGGAAATGCAACTTCTCCAACTGGTTGCTGAGCTTCTCAGTTGCTGAGCTTCTCAGTTGCTGAGCTCTGGGCTTTGTTTCCAAGCATAGCTTATTTCGTAGACCTCACCGGCTGCAGGGAAAGAAATCAGGCTCTGAGATACCAGGTGGTATTTGCTTTCAGGCACCACCTGGTTTCCCAAGATGTCCAAGTTGACCAGAGCTCAGAGAGGCTGGCTGGGTTGTTCCTGTTTGAGGTCTGAGCTTTCTATTCCTGTGCAGAGACAGTATAAGCCTACTAGTTCCAGGTTTATATCTTTATCCCATAAACCAGAGACCAGCCTCAACCAGACAAATTGGGAGGTGGCCAGAGTTGACTCTCAAGTCCTATTGGAAACCCTGAGCCCAACCCTCCCCTCCAGGGACTGTTCTCTTTCTCATAAAAGAGTTTAAGAGCAATCTTTGCTTTTTCCTTCTTCTTTACATGAGGATCATTTCCCCCAAAGTCTAGGACTTGGAAAAAGGTCTTCCTTCTTCAGACTGTTGGGAGCAAAACTCTGATGGTCGCTTCGATGTCACAGGTCCTTGAACTTGGCAGGCTGGTTAGTTCTGGCTGCTGCTTTCACTGTAAACAGGTATTTGGGTGTCCTTTTCCTTTTCGTGACAATACCTGAAGTTAAAGATAGGTGCCTTATTCACATAGCAAATTTACATTTTTCACATTCTTTACCCATAGCCAAAAAGGATGCTACAGAAGCAGCAAAGCAAGTTGTTAATTTAGAATGTGAACGTTTTTCAACCTTTTTCTTCTATTGCTAACATTGTACACTTCTGTCCTTTTCGTCATTCCCCCGCTGCATATGCTAATAGCCCACTTATCAGAGCCTACCCTGAAAAGCAGTTCACTCTTCACCGGGTAACGACTGTGAAAAGCACCATGCTTACATGGTGCCTTTGACATTAGAACAAATGACTTCTTCTTTTTTTTTTTTTTTTAATTATTTTATTTTTCAAAGGAAAGTTTCAGGTAGGAATGAAGGTGAGCTGGCAGAAAAGCAGAAAGAGAGAAGGAAGAAGCATTCCATTCCATTTTTATTTAGTTGTTCACACTGGTTATCTCCCCTTGGACCTGGGACTTGAACCCAGGGGTAAATGGCTTGGACTTCTTCAAAGGCGACTGACCCAACTGTTACTCCACCAGGGCACACAAAATCCTCTTTTAAATCTGTAGGTCATTCCATCATTTAAAGGGTAAGACTTCAGGAGAACTAATCAAGGGGAAACGAGGAGAAGGTATGCAAAGCCCAGTACCCAAAAAGCTAAGAAAAGTGATGTCTGCTGCAAAGTAGACAGATGAGCCAGATAAAGCAGATAGGATCATGGATGAATGCGCTGTTTCCAGGAGCTTGGCTGGAAGGAGAGTTACAGTGGTAGATGGGCAATGGATTTTTGTTGTTGTTTATTTTTTTTTAATTTTTGGAAGAAAGAAGCCTGACCATATTTCTAGGTTGCCGGAGAGGGTCCAGAGTGGACAGAGAAAAAAGGAGACAGTAACAGCTAAGAGAGACTGCGCACTGCCACCTTCTCGGGGCAGAAGTGAATTCAGATTTTCATTTGAGAATAGAGGAGAAGACTGGAAGGTGAGTGTGGCTACCGAGGAGTCTGGAGTTCTGAGGGTGGGAGTTCATGAAATAGAAACTGCTAAAGACAGAACGTTTGCCTCCATGCTCCACTTCCCGCCACCGCCAACCCCTCCAAATTCATCTGTTGAATCCCAAATCTCCAGTGTGGTGATATTTTGAGGTAAGTCCTTTGGTTTAGATGAGTTATGAGAGAGGAGCCCCCATGATGGGATACATATTTGTAAAGAGGAAGAGACCAGAGGCCACTCTGCCTTGTGAGGACACAGCTGAAAACCAGGAAGAGAGCTCTCCCAGAACTGAATCTGCAGACACCTTGATCTTGGGTTTCTCTGTCTCCAATTTTGAGAATGAAACATTTGTCATTTAAGCCACCCAGTCTAGGTATTCTATTGTAGCAGTGCAAACTGGCTAAAACAAGGCCTTGTTCATCTGCTGAGAGAAAGGTAGCCATGGCTGGGGAGGGGACAGGGGTGTCATAGTGAAGGTTTAAGACGTCAGCTGGGGAAAACAGGGCTAGAAATGATGGTGATCAGGGTCTGAGAAAGGAGACTGTACTGAGAACCCAGCCAAGTTCAAATGGCCCAGGTTATCAAACTCAAACCACATGAGTTTAAATTCCTTGTGGCATTGCTAGGCCAGGAGAAGACAGTGAGATGAGCAGCAGATGGACTAAGAGAAAGGGGGTGATGGAACAGGAATAATAAAGGATGGGTGTGACTATATATGTAAATATATATGATGATAGATAAGAAGTAGAACAAGTCTGAGTTGCTGAATGTAGGGTGGGGTTGAAGTTTTTTGATAAGATGTTATCAAATAATGCCTCTAAAAGATTAATCATTTTTTCTGGAAGCAAAAAGAGGTAAACATACCACTTAGAAGGCCAATGTAAAGGTCCAGATCCAAATGTATGCTGCCATTTCCCCACTGTGGCCATGGAGATCACATTCATGAAGTCATATTCTGCTTGATAAACTCAAAATCTTTCCCAGCATAGGTGTCCAGTAGCCACTACTCATTAATTTGAATTGGCCCATGAGATGGAAACTGCTTTCAGTTCTAGTCCAGATGAAAGGTAATAAACCTGAGCTAATTTTTGCAGCAGAAATGAAAACAGTAACATGGAGAAGATCCTAAAGAAAGAAAAAGGATATCTCATAGCCCAGCTCACTACATCATAGAGCCCTGAGAGAGCCCAGGTGACCACAGGGATGAACCTGGATTCAGAATTGTTCTGGGGATGCTCATAACACCAGTTCTATTGAAGTCTCAAATCTCACCTGGATTGTTCCTCATTGTCTCAAATGGAAATCCCAGGTCAGTTAGCCTTGGTGAGCCTCTGCAGAAGAATGAGGCAAATCATAGGTCTCGAAACTAAATGATTTTCCACATTGAGACAGATGAGTGTTTCTGGCCCTGGCTTGATAGACACTTGTAGGAGGATGAAGTTAATTCCCTTTACTCACTCCAGGTCACAGTGTCCTAAAAGCTAGACCCAGCCTGAGGCTACAAGAAAACGGAAGCCATTTGGGCACATCTCTAAAAAATACCTTTTACTTGAATCCTGTTTTTCCTTTGGGTGAGAGATATCAGTTGATGGGAAACCTCATTTTCTTTTGTGCTGCTGGAACTCCTTGGTGTAGGCCTTTGTTTTCTTCAGCCATTGCAAAACGCATCTCCGATTGCAGAATGTGAATAACTCGATGACTCTGACTTCAACTATTGAATTGCATTAAGTGCAGTGGTGGTAATAGATCAGATATTCATACAAGGAGTTAGTAATATTAGTAATATTAATCCCTGACTTGTCATCATAGCTTCTTTTAGGCTGTTACTAATTTTAAAAGGAATAAGTCTTCCATATGCCATCCTGCTCTCCACTTGTTTAGGATTTTTTTTGGTTACATAATGAAATGGCTTCCTTGTAAAAGCCTCAGGTGTTTTCCCTTTGTTTCTTTGTTTGTGTTTAGTTGTTTCTCCTTAGACATTTAGGAGAGAAGAAAACCAATTTGAGTTCAATAATCCCAAACGAATAGGACTTAACTGAAACATAGAGATCTATAAAACCAAAGGCTTATTTAAAGGGTTAACAAAGGAAAACACAACACTGGTGTGTGTGTGTGTGTGTGTGAGAGAGAGAGAGAGAGAGAGAGAGAGAGAGAGAGAGAGAGAGAGAGAGAGAGAGAGAGAGAGAGAGAGAGAGAGAGAGAGAGAGAGAGAGACCAGGACAGAAATAGAGAGATGAGAGATGAAATGGTCTTGCGTGGGCAGGTTGAGGTGTGACTTGAAATATCTTTGACCAGATACACATCTGGCAGGTTTGAAGTCTGAGAGTAACACATGGTCCATGTTATCCATCACCCTGGCATTTCCTCAAGGCTGAGCTGTATTAGCATCCAGCTTCCCACACTTTTTTTTTTTTTCCTGTGTCCTCTCTTAACCTAAGTAGTAAAAGATTAAGTTCTCCTAAGTGACAGAATCTCTTAAGGGACAGTTTCTTCTGGCTACAGCCACAAGTATAACAGTGTTCCCTGTCATTTCAGATAGCAGTAGGAACTCAGTAATTGATTTAAAAACAAGTCAACATTCAAGATATATGCAAATGTCCCTAGAGCTGTAGGCCACATTCCAGACAGAGCTTTAATGACACTCACAAGGTCCATATCCTGCTTCCTCCCAGTTTAGCTTATAGGCATTAGTTGAACATCTACTGATAAATAGGAAGGTTACATGGATTAAGACAAGATTACCTTAATAACTTTACAGAATCTAGTAAGTTTACAGACTGGTTAAGGAGGCAATAATAACACACCTTAGGTAATAGGTAATACATACATATATTGAGAGAGAGACTGAATGTTTGTATACCCCTAAAATTGATATGTTGAAACCTAATTCCCAAGAACAAGGTACTTGAAAGTGGAAACTTGGGAGGTGAGTAGGTCATAAGGCTGGAGCCCACATGAATGTGATTAGGGCTCTTTTCTATAAGAGCACAGACCCCAGAGAACTCTCATCCCTTCTGCCATTTGAGGGTACAGTGAGAATTCTAGGATTCACGCTCTCACCAGACAATGAATGTATTCATACTTGATCTTAGTATTCCCAGCCTCCACAACAGAAACAGATTTCTATTCTTTGTAAACACCCGGGCTCTGGTATTCTGCTACAGAAGCCTTAACAGCCTAAGACGGCACATCTATGAAATTATCCCCAAGTTCCGAAGAGTATGTGAGATGTGCGAGAAGGAATCTGTGAAATCCATAATGAGAAAGATTTTTCTAAGGAAATGAGCTATAAACTAATTCCAAAAGCAATGGATGGTTTTAAGTTTTAAAATAGCAGTATATCTTTTCATTAAAAAACTAATAACTACTATAGAAAGTTAGAAAATACAGGTTAGAAAAAAATAATTTAAACTCATGACTATACCACTACCAAGAACTATCTCCTAGGATACCACCCTGCACCAGCCTGCATCTTTTCCTTGCCCTCCCCTCCCTTTTCACCACTCTGGTCTGCTCTACATACACATATAAAGCACCCTCATTAGATTTCATTTCATGAAAATGCAAATGGAAACAATAATGAGATATCACCTCACACCTATGAGAATTACTGTTGTCCAGAAGAATGGAAACAAGTATCAGTGGGGTGTAAATTGGTACAGCTATTATGGAAAGTAGTGTAAAGACTTAAAAAAAAACTAAAATAGAAACACCATATGATCTTTTTATCATCTCATTTTTGGATTTTTCCCCAAGAAAACAAAAAATACTAATTCAAAGATAAATACACATCCCTGCTCCATATTCAATGAAGCCTTGTTTATAATAGCCAAGAGCTGGGAACAACCCAAGTGCCTATTGACAGGTGAATGGATAAAGGAGATGCAGTATATATATACATATATATATGTATATATATATATATGTGCACACTCACACACATACATGATGGAATACTACTCATTTTAAAAGATGAAATCCGGCCACTTACAACAACATGGATGACCCTAAAGGAATTTTGCTTAGTGAAATAAGTCAGATGAAAAAAGACAAACACTGTATGCTTTCACTCATATGTAGTATATAAAGAAACTGAAAAACAAATGAACCAAATCAAACAAAAATAGACTTTTTGTCCATGGATTCAAACTAATGGTTACCAGAAGGGAAAGGGGTGTGTAGGCAAATCAGGTAAAGGGGTTAATTACATGGTGAAGAATAGACTCAAACTGTTAACGGTGAACTTGAGGACATATATACAAACATTCATTTACATTGTAAGCCTAGTAATGCTATAATGCAATTTTACCCCATAAAACTTAAAATTAACAAAAAATAAGTGTAGAAATTATTAGATTTCATTTCACAAAATGTTTTCATTGCTAAAGCAAGTTTATTAACTACTGCTTAACCCCCAGACCAAATAAACCTCTGTGAAAGCTGCTTTCTCTGCACCATTCTCCTGATCAGACTTCTTGTCAGCCTCCTCAGCTTGCCATTCAGGGCCTTCTGCTTCTAGCCACAATTGCTTTTTGCATCCTGATTTCTCATCGCCCCCTTTAAGAACCTGTTCCAGAATACAGTGTGCCTGTTCCTATTCTCAATCTTTTGTTCACATCTTTCCACTACATTATGGGGCCAGGTCTTCTTTTCAAATATCTGCATTCAAATTCTATAACCTGAGCTAGTCTAGCTTTATTGGCCTATTAATCACAGATCCCCCAAGACTGATGCAAGACTCCGAGGTCCCTCAAAGATACACCCAGAAATTTTATCCCAGGCAGAGTCTGACATGTGCTCATAATTTGTCACAAACATATGATCCGTGCCATGTTCTTCCTTTCCTCTTGCAAACACCCTTGCACTCCACATTTGTGCTTCTAATCAAGGCCGCCACTGCTCTCCATGCCTTCCACAAATAACATAATGTCATTTCTGCTGATGATCCCAAGGTACCAGCATGATGGCCCCTGGGGTCCTCAAGGCACAGGTGCTAGGCTAGCCACCATCATCTGGACTCCAGGGGACATAACTCAGAACCCCATGACTCAGATCCTTCCTGAAAGCAGTTCCTTCAGTATCTGCTCATTTTCCACAGGTTCAAGACAGAGTCCTTCCCTTTCTCCTGTTCCTGATCCCCTGCAGGAGCACCCTTGACAATTTACTCATTCAAGAGCTATTTTCTCGACTGACTCATCAGATGTACTAGGAAATATTCTAGTTTTGCTGGTAGAAAGAATTTAAGTTCAAACCAGGACTACTTCTATGACCTCTTTAAAGCCCTTAGACTCAGGGCTGATCTTCAAAAAATCTTCTGTCTCAAGGTAAGCAAACTAAGAGTTTTCTGTAGCAGTCACAACTGAACAATTAATTCGATAATTAATATGTGCTTCTTTGTGACAACTCTTCTGTTCTTTCCACAAATTGGTGCTGAAAATTTTATTGTACTAGAAAAAAAAAACATATATCATAAAGGAATATTTTTCTGTCTGAGCAAAGAAAAGAAAATAAAGATAGTCCCTTTCTCTACAGTCCTTCAGAACACAGGGATAGCTTGAATAATGTAAAAGTCTCAATATTTTATGTTTGTGCTTTGTCTCATCAGTGATATAAAGACCTTGGTTTTTACTACTTTGTAACTGTACCTAATATTCAGTAGATACTATAATTAAACAACTGATTCTTTCATTTTGAGGAGTTGAGGTCATTTTTGGTATCTTAAGATAGCAGTGTGGTAGGGGGTTAAAGTAAAACAAGAATTAAAACAAAATTTTCCAGAAGGAATAACCATAGGGAAAAGTTTACTCTAGCATTTTGGTGGTGGGATCAAAGATTCCTAAAGTAATTTCATTTTTATAGGAATTGATTCAAATGTACATTCTGTATATCTCATTTACTCATCCAACAAATACATATAGAGCACTCACTGTGTATCAAGCAGGCTTCTAATAAGACAAGCAACATCCCTGCCCTCCAGAACTTCCAGTTTGGTGTAGGGAGGCAGAGTCTAAATCAGATCACTTCAGACTATACTATTTGAAGGAAATAAACGACAAGGAGAGTAAAGGTGCAGCTCTTTTCTATGAAGTGTTCAAGGAAGCTTTTCTGAGGTGATATTGGAGCTGAAAGAGGTGAATGGCAAGAAAAGAAGGTTCCTGGTCCACTAGATGCCATCCCACAGTCTGTGCCCTGCACATCAGCTCCACCTACAAAAGCAACAACGGCACCCCCTAGAGTTGTATGGTGTGGTAACTCAGAGTGTGCCAGGCGTGGGTCAGTCAATTTGCTTGTATAATTCATTTACTTTGCGCAAGTATATTTGTACATCTATCATCATGCACTTGATCCATCTGGATTCAATGGCAATCAAATTAACCATGTATGATTCAGACATGTGAAAAAAGAGATCCTCTGAAAATGACAGATTGTAGCTGAGTGTTCAGCATAAGACTGTTTGCTCTCTACTTCTGGAGACAGGGGAGGTGAGCCTAGAAATTGACATCCTTTCAGTGGGAAAAGGTGGAGATTGTTTTTGGACCCTATCCATTTTCTACTCCTGTAGTCATAATGCCAGGAAAAGGATATATGAGTAATTGCTGTTCAAGCATAAAGCTGATTTTCATGGTGAGAAATCCTCCCTCTTCAGGAATGATCAAATGTGAGATTTTGAAAATAGCTTTTATGATTACAGACTATGCTATTAAAGGCATGTCACCCAATTAACCATTTGACTCCATGGCATGGTGATATGCCATAATGACAGGTTAATAAATGGACTATTAGACTTCTGGTTAAGTCAACACTGTAACACTTGTTGGTCATGAGTCCCCTGCTAAACTGAACTCCAGAGCAAATATATGGGGAGACTTTAAGACTCCAAAATGGCAAAATGGTTTAATGGGTTTCACCGGTGTTTAAAGGTAGCTTTCTCATCAGTAGAATTGAGCAAACCAAGGCTTAGAGTGGCCATATGTTGATCTCAGCTCACTCTGGAAGTGAAACATCCAGAAACAGACAGCTCCCCCCTGAGCCTCTCAACTGATTCTACTTGGTCTCCACACTGTATGGAGAGTGTTTGAGTATGTCTAAGTCAGTTTCAGCCACCTCCCATCCTCCCATTCTTTGGTATGCAGAACTCAATAGGAGTTCAAGGAGGAAGGGAGCTGGAGCAGGCAGGGACATTGGTTAGGAGTAATGCTCCCAAGAAGGCAATGAAACCAGCAAATCATGCCCAAACAGGGGAAGGAAAACTGCAGGCCAGTTTTGGTAAGTGGGATTATTCAAGGGCTTCCATTTGTTGGAAGCAGGATGGAGGTAGCCATGCACCAGCACCAGGTGGAGCAGAGTTAGTCCGGATACCCAATTCAAAATAGGTGGAAAGATGAGTCAGGGTTCAAGACCTAAACAATGAGGGTTGAATAGCCATCATCTCCAGATAGCTACCTAGAGCATACTTGTAAATTTTACAGTGCCTATGAATTGCCTGGAATTTTGCTAAAATGCCATTTTGATTCAGTAGGTCTGGGGTTGTGCATTTTAATAAGCACTCCGGTGATGCCATGCTGCTGGTTCACATACCACATTTTAAATAACAAGGGGCTACAGAACAAGGCAGCGTTCCTCCCCTTTTTTCTCCTATCTTGGTCCCAAGAAGAAATGGAAAGCGTGGCACTGTAGACTAAGCAGTAACACCACCGCTGTTCAATAACATGACTGACAGGACTGAGCAACCTACAGACTGGGAGCTCATTAATTCCAGGGCAGGGGCTGTTAGTGACTGGCTGTTGGATGGGGTTCAGGATAGGAAGAGTCTAAATGTATGGGCTTAAAATTATCTAACTAGAAAAAAAGATGGATCATACTTAATAAGTTAAAGGGAGAGGGTTAAATTTCTTTCCCTTTTTAATACTTAAAAAAGGATCAAATTCCCCACTGTGGTCAGTGCTCTGACTGAGCAAGGCCCCTCTGGAATACAACGAACGTACTCCGAAATGTGTCAGGGCTTGGGGCCTGTGGTCTTTTCCTCTCTCACTCCAGCCTATTAGCCAAAGGCCAAGGGAAGATTTTCTTCGCAGATACCTTCCTGGGCTCTGCATTCGGTGCTTTGATGGTTAGTTTAATGTGTCAACGTGACTAGACTAGCACACCAGTGTTCAATTCAACACTGCTGTCAGTGTTGTGGCGAAGGCATTTTGTAGGTTATACATTAACATCTACTATGAGGTGACTTTAAATACTGGAGATGATTCTTGATAATCTACATGGGGCTCATCTAATCACTTTAAAGACTAGAACAAAACAGATTTCTCTGAGGATGTGGAAATTCTATCTTTCATATCACCATGTTCTTATTTTTATGCTTTTTGTGGGTGATTTTTCTGTTTATAATGACCCTTACCCGAGGCTGAAGTGCTGTCCAGTGTTCCTAAAGCCAGAAGATTGTGATGAGCCTAATGAGAATATCCTCATGTTAGATAAATGCCATTCAGCTTCAGCTCCTGTCAGAGCATTTCTAGCCTGCTGGCAAGTTCTGCAAATTTCAGACTTGCCAGTCCTCACAATTGTGTAAACCAGTTCCTTGAAATAAATCCTGTTATATAGTCAGTCTTCATAATTCACAGATTCTATATTGTGAATTTGCCTACTTGCTAAAATTTATTTGTAACCCCAAACCATTACTGAAGTGTTTCTGCAGCCATTCACGGAAAAGATAAGTCACCCAGTGCGTGAATTTCCCACTAAGGATGAACAAGGTGATCTCTGGCTTCTTGTTCAACACTCACGCTGCAAACAAGTGTCCTTTTCAAAGTCTCTTTTTGTATCACAATGTTCTTATTGTGTGCTTTTTGTGGGTGATTTTTCTGTTTATAATGACTCCTATACTGAGGTTGACACTGAGGTTGATGTGTGGTGCCATGTTCGTAAAGCCAGAAGGGTGTGACGAGCCTTATGAGAATATCCTCACGTTAGATAAGCTTCATTCAGGCAGGAGCTATAGTGCTATTGGCTCTGAGGTCAATGTTTACAAATCAACCATTTAAATAATATTAAATGTATATTAATTAAATATTAATTAAATTAATTTATTTAATTAAATATTAATTTAAACAGAAACACACATAACACAAGGCTACATTGTGACTGGTTGGTAAGAATGTTGTGACCAGAGGCTCACAGTAACCTAACCCTGTACTTCCCCTAGGATCATGCTCTGTATAGCTATGGGCAACTTACCATTTCAATCAATGACGGACTACACACAACAGTGATTCCAATAGACTGTATCATATACCACAGGCAAGTGGTAGACTATACCACTGAGGTTTGTGTAATTATTTTCTATGATGTTCACACAACTACAAAATCACCTAACAACGTATTTCTCAGAATGTATCCCCATCCTTAAGCAAGGCATGACTGTATTTGCTAGTTCAGTGTTTGTGGTGATTTTATAGACTGTAACTACCATGAATAATGAAAGCTGACTCTGTGTATGTGTGTCCTACTGGTTCTGGTTCCGTTTCTCTGGAAGCACCGACTGAGGCAGGTTCAGTACCACCGTTTCCTCTGGGGTGACTGTGCACAGCACAGATGATGAGGGTCTTCTGTTTCTGTATTCATATCTCGGACAATATTCTATAGGAGGAAGAGTTCGTATATACACCATCTAGTGTATGTTAATACCCCTTTTTTAAAAACAAAGTTTTTCTCTTACTACGTATTTGGAGACACAAAATATACACCAACCCTATAATTTGGATGTTACTCCATTGCCCTGATACAGTAAGAAATAGACTAGACTAGGTAATAACTGGAATGTATTTCTGCATTTTAATGTAATTTGGATGATGAGCCCCAAATTACTTTTCCAGTGTAAACCAATCAAGTACATTCCAATTTGAGTCTTTTCCAAAAATAAACTTCTTTATGAATGTATTAAAAGATAATTAGACTGTTTCCAAGGCATTGGGCCTATTCTGACTGTGAAGAGAAATCAATATGTCTGAGTAAAATGAAGGCACAAGTTCAGCACCACAGCTCCCTTCCCCTTCCTGCCATAGTGGTCAGTTTTAGTCTTCTCATAGGCTGTGGTTGTAATTCCAGATTTCCAGGTCCGCAGCAGTATGTTCTATTCCTAATTCTAAATTTGTCATCTACCACATTGCACTATCTATCACAGGAGTTAAATAGTAAGTCAATTCCCATCCTGCTCCTGGGCCATCATCCGACCTCACACCCTTCCTGGGTGAGTGAGAAGTGTCAGCGCTGTGGGTATCATTGTACTTTCCTCCACTTACCCACCTAACACCTGAATAAGACTTGAAAATGCTTGTGGTGATTCTATTCCTATTTCAAGAACATGTCACAGCTAAGACTAGCAGTGTACATCAGCCACATTGATCCTGAAATAAAATGCTGTCTGGACAAAAAAGGAAAAAAAAACAAAAACTTCTTTCATGCACAACTTCAAGGAAATCATATCACCATTCACATCTCAGACCTTCTATAATATAATTCAAGCATCAAACATGTTTAAGACAAACAGAGGAAGAGGAAAGAGTCATAAAATTTGAAATCTATTTGTATTCCAAAGTATGTTCCTTTTAATGTATAGCAACTTCAATGGCCTGAAGAGTATTATAAGCTGTTTACATGATAAAATGAGAATTGCCTTGTTTGAGACTATTACATCGACATACTAAATAAAAATGCTATACTAAGTAAAAGTAACATGAGAAAGAAAAAAAATGTGGTTCCCCCTCCAACAAATAAAAATTTTGTAAGAATGTATAGTAAAAAAAACTGAATCAAATAATTTCAACTTAAAAAAAAAAAAGGTCTAACTGTCTAAACAGAATTAATCTCTCCTGTGGCTCTTTGTCCCACATCTTCACACCCTACTAGTCATCTTCCCTTTCCTCATACCAGGTACCAGGTGCTGCCTCCCTGCTCCCAGCTGGTTGCCCCTCTTTGAAAGGATTCAATTAAATCAGGGGTCAAACTACAACCCACAGGCTGATACTGCCCACCTCCCGTTTTTGTGAATGAAATGTTATAGAAACCAGCTGTGCTCATTCATTATACATACCATCTAAGGCTTCATCTGAAGGCAAGAGTCGAGTAGCTACAATAGAGACCTCATGGCCCACAAATCCTAAAATATTTGTTTTCTGATCCTTTAGAGAAAAAGTCTTCTGGCTTCTGAATGAAGTCCTTCACACTACAGCATAACAGTTTTAATATATTACTCCTCCAAGGATGCCTTGAATTTTAATAAGAGGTAATTTGTTCATCTAAAGTAATTAATGGATAATAAAAGAATTTTAGTTATTAGCAAATGGGAAAATTCAGGAGATACTTGGAGGTAGGGGAATTTCCTAGGCTTAATTGCTACCAACTCATCAACCCAGCTGTGGGTCCACCTAGTGAAGATTTTAATAAAGTTGAGAGGGTTACTAAGGTATGGAGAAAGACTTGAAAGAGGTTGGTCTGAAAAAAGTTTGGAGTGCTGCAGATGGCAATCAGGAGTAGGAAACACACAAGCCAAGAAGCTGTAACTTGTCTCAATGTGACTCAAACATTTATTCTTATCATTTATAAACAAAAACATTTTGAAACCCATTTAAAGGGAGTCAGATTCCCGAATCTCTTACTTACTCACTTTTCATAGCTATTCAACTTCACAAGGCTAGTCTTTTTTATAGCACCTAAAGATTAAGTTCCCATGAGGAGTGTTATCACTAGGGAAATCCCCTACAACAAAACAGCATCAGTGTTTATGGAATGGCCTTGTTTCCAGAATAAAGGGATTTGAAGCAGCATTATCAAGACTTAGCAAGATTTTGTAGCCACTGTACAACATACAAACAAGAACATCTGGTTCGCCTTGCCAAGGTGAATCAGAGGCTAAGCGTGCACGGGGAGTAACGATCCCTCTTAAAAGTTGCATTTGCTCCAGATATTACAGGTCCCCAGATGTTCTCTAGAACATTCTTTTGTTTAATCCTCAGGAAACAAATCTCTTGATGCGAAAATTGCCTTTCCCTTGTTACAGGTAAGGAAACAGTATCTGAAGGGTATATGACTCACCCTGGATCAAAGAGCTGTTGGAATTGGAGTCTGAAGAAAAATGCGTGTCTTTGGAGTCTTTTCCGGGCAGATGGGTTTATTCTCTGAGCTCTTGCTGGAGGGAGCCTACGGCCTCTTCTAGAGCTGTTAGATCAGCTCAGTCATTCACTCAACTCTTGAAGTTCAAGATTTTGTCACAGTTCAGGCACAAGAGTGGTAGGTGGCAGCCCAGAAAGGAAACAGACTCCATGTAAGGCTGCCCGTGCACCCAGGCTGAGCACCAGTTGGCCGCTGCATGTAGCTCCTGGTGTGTCCGGTAGTTTCACAGCAAGCATTTTCTCAGCAAACATTTTCTCAGCAAACATTTTGCAGCATAACTAATTGACTATAAGGCAATTTTGCTGTAAAAGAGAAAAGAACAAAAAAGAAAAGAAGTCCATTCAAAATGACATCATGAAGCGCACCCTGGTGGAGGAGCATTTAGTCTGTGGCTTCCGACTGAGCACAGTCCACATATATCCCAGGGCCTGTGTCTCAGCGCCTGGGAGAACAACAAAGAACAACTAAATAAAAATAGATGCAAGTGTTTCTTCCTCCTCTCTCTTCTTGCTGCCTACCTGTTGGCTTTCATTCCTGCCTGTACCTTAAAAAAAAAAAAAAAAAGACATCATGAAATATGAAAAAAATGATTATAAAATCCAGAATATTTCATGTATAGATTTAAGAACTGATTTTCTTTTTTAGATTGTATCTAAGCACTTGCCTTCCATGTTTCTCATTGGTTCCTAAGATTATACTACTCTTGTTTTACTGTTTTGTTTTTGTTTTGTTTCTTTGTTGATCAAATTTACTCTATGTATGAAATCAGAGCACTAAAGCCAGATTACCTATTACTATATGAGAAAATAACACACACGTTTTCAAAGGATTGGACCCTTATTTTGTCAATAGAGTAATATAACCAAACTGACAACTAACTTTAATACATTAAAAAAAGTCAGCTGAAGGTGGCTGATTGATTGATTCATCACTTGAGAAATGAAGCCAAACTGTCAACCAGTTAGTTCCTTTTCCTTTTATGAAAAAAATTGCCTTATGGCCATTTAGTTATGCTGCAAAAATGCTTGCTACAAAGCTGTTTAAAACGAAACAACTTTGAACCAACTCCTGAACTCTCCTGGGATGGTGAGCACATACCTCCAGCACCTTCAGGGCGGTTTGTGCATGCTAGTAGAATGCAGAGCTCTTGCACAGGGGTTCCTGCCCCCAGCCCACCCAGCCCTGGGCCAGGAAGTGGCTCAGCAAACTGTTTTGTGCTTACCCAGTTCAGAGACCTCCCTTCACCAAGAAGGGGCGCTTTTCAAAAGAAAGAAAACTTTGCTAAGAATAACTGCCTCTTCATGGGATAATAGGCACAACACAGTTTACCAAGAAGGTAACTGTCACAGTCTGAACTCAGGAAGGCGTGGGTAGCAATGACAGGTTTTCTGAGATGGAGAACTGGAGCCAGTCATGCACCAGCTCATCGTCCTCTCACCTGGTTCTCCTACCTCTCTAAGCCCCTCTCTGGATCCTCATCAAGTTCATTTCCCTCATTAATTCAGGTACCATCACATGTCACAGGAACACCCTTTAAGCAGAGGGAGCGTACAGCTCGCAGAGGAGTGGAATTATTTTTGTGAGTGGGTGGGGGCTGTCTCTGGCACTCTGTGGCAGGCAGTCTTCCTGGATAGGACACCTCCTCCAAACCTAGACATTTCCAAGAAGCCAACCACCATCAGAAAATGCTGAATCTCTTCTTGCTCCCCGTCTAACTGTGAAAGGAGCCAACACCATCCCCTAGGCCACTGGGCAAAGTCCAGCTGAGCTCATTACTCATACCTGAGTCATCTTCCTTGCTTAGAGGTGAAAAGTAACAAGAACTTAAATTCTTTTTTAACTTTATTTTCATAGGATTTTAAGGTAGAATGGAATCCAAGAGCAAACCAAACCCTGGGAGACCAGTGAAACTTAGGATGCAGTCACCAAGTCAGCAGGAGGAGAGTTAGCTGGGGGCACAACTAACTGCAGTCACCCCTTCTTCAGGTGCCACCACTGAGCAGCACTGAGAACCAGGCTACATCACAGGTGTATAATGGACCCTCAGATTAAATGTTTCATTTACACTAAATGTATTAAATTTACAAGGTGCCCTGCCTCACACTTACATATTATGCCAAAAAGGGCACTGGAGTTATTTCCAGTCTTGTTCTGATAGTACCACCACCATCTGCATAAAAATTGTTAAGCAAGTGAGTTTGTTTTAATAAATTCCTATCACCTTTTCCACATCCTTCCTTTAAAAAGTCCATTTTCTTCCATATTCGGATTTTAGTTACCATTTTGTTATAAGGTTTGGCTTTGGTTACCATAGCCACGACACAACAATATTCTATGGGGATGTTCTCCAGCATCATTGCTACAACTTGCCTGTATGATTTTTTCAGGTAGCCACTGCGTGAGCAATGAGTTGGGTACAGTGTGCACACACAAAAACTCATGATGCTCCTAGGAACAAACACTGGCACAAAACAGTAACTCACTTTGATAAAGAAAATGCTTTCCTTTAAAAAAATTTGGTGCAGGCTCCTTTCTTAGGGTCACACTGTCAGTCTGAGCTTTGTCTTGACTAGCTCCTGATTGTTGAATGCATGCTCAAAGTGCCAATCGGGCAAACACACTCCATGGAGGCCACTTTGACTTGCTGTCATCTGCCCTACTGTATTAAGAAGCATGAATTCATTACTATTATGGAGCCTGAAACAGAGCCCAAAAGAAATCTCAAAGGGCCTTCTCCCCAGACGTATGTGAGTAGAATAAAAATGAAATACAAATGATAGCACGAAGCCTCCAGCATTTCCGGGGTCAAAATGAAGGGTTAGGTTTTAGGTCAAGAGAGTGAGTGTTCTGGTTCTTGGGAGAGAATTGACTATAAAACATGTTATCCTTTATATAGGAACTTCCTGCAGACCTATCATCAACACAGTGGGTCTTTTTCTGTCGTTTTTCTCCATGTGGGAACTGGAATTCCTGAAAGCAAAGACAAGAGCAAAAATTCAAAGACTAAAACAAAGATTCAAAGTTAGGCAGGACTGAGCTGAGAACTGTTTCTACAACTTTCTAAGTACCCAGATCCACATCTTGCTGATCAGATAACAGAGAAAGCAGTCAAATACATTCATTTTCTCTAAAATTTAAAGATCATGTTATTTCTCCCAGAGAAAACTGCATTCCAGGGGTAGGGGCTTTTATTTAAAAGAAGCCCTTTTATTTAACCTAAGGGAACATACAGAATGAATTTCATGGACCAGAGCCTGCATGCTACCCTACCCAGGAAACCATCTATTAATATAAGGGTGCTTTCTGTCTGACGAGTGACATGGAAAAGGTAGAAAAATGAGTTGTGACTTCACTATTTTTTCTTCCTCCTTTCGTTACCAATTATTCTAGCTTGATAATGGGTCTTGCTACTTCATGCCTCCAATTCCATTACCCCTTGTAACTCAATGAGTTCTGAAGATTCAGTAAAGCATGTTATGCATTTTATTGGTAAGATAAACTCAGTGCTGAGTCCAGTGCAAAAAGAAATTAGGGGTCAAAAACAATGCAACAAAATAGACCAAATGGCAAAAATTCATGTGGAAGTGTTAGGTCACACAAGAGCTAGCATGAATAGCACATAAAACCATAGGAATCACTCCTGGTTTTATAAGACTCTTAAACTAATGATGTTCAATTGCTTTTTCCATTTATTAAGAGAGTAAAGACAGGAGAGAAACCATTTGGCTGTGTCAGGGTCAGAGAATTTACCAAATTTTTACTGACCAACCACATCTCAGTGTCTCTGTCATTCCTTCAAACTCAAGCATTATCACCTCTTATTATACTCTCGGGCTTCATCTTGATTCTACTTCAGTGTATGCCCACCGTGAGATGAGTGGTCTGCCTGGTGGGGGCAGGCAGTCCAAGGATGCATGTCCTGGAGAGGACTTAAAAACAGTCATAAAACCAACTAAAAAGTCGATCTGTTTTCTATTATCACCACGGAAAGCAATTCTAAATAATGTTCATAATAAACCACTCTCCCCAACCACAAAAATCTTTTGTTGGTCTAAGGTCTAAGCAATTGCTGTTGAGTTTTAACAATATAAATGTAAGCTTCAATTTAGCCATGTTTTATTGCTTCTTCTTTAGTAAACACAGTATTCTACTTGGAAGTTGATTCAGAGCATTAACTGTACATTTATTTCAAAATTAAGTACATAACAAAGCTTGCTTATGACACAAGACTCCAACCTCTCTGGTACTGCATATTTCTGCATTCAAACAATTTATTCAAAATAAACAATAATAGCACAGTGATTGAAAAGACAAACAGAACTTGAGTTACTTCAATGCTGTCATTCTATGTGACCACTTGGAGTTTTTTATTGTGTTTAAATTTTCCAGGACTTATTGTGAAATGGGATTTTTATGCATCTCTGCCAAATACATCCTTATGTTTAAGACTTTTCCTAGCTACTCAATCTGTTGCTTCATGTGAAACATTAAAATTAATAAAAATGTTATTTAATCCTAGATCTATTGATATATCATAACTATGGGAAGAAAAACAAGCTTTACAGAGTCACTGACAAATTTATGGAATTGCAAAAACAGAAACTGTAAAATTACTATTCATTACTGTGAAAGATCAATACATAGGTCTAAGTTTCCAACTCTTCCTTCAAAAAAAAACATTAATGAAGTCAGAAGTATTGTTCCATAACTTTTTCTTTTTCAGATGACACATTTATTTTATTTTTTATCCTTATGAGATTTCATAAGAAAACATTTATTTTATAAATAGTTTTATTATTGGTTTTATTATGTAACTATTACTAAAAATAATTTCATCATATAGGAAAGGGAAGTTAGAGATGATACTCTCTAGATGTCAAACATTAGTGCCAGTTCCCAAATCTGATTTTGTGGCTGACTCTCTCCTTCCTATCAATCATGTCTCCCAATCCTAATTCCCCAAGACCCCAACACCCCATTCATCACTACAGGACCTGTTAGCAAGTATTAGAGAAAGACAGATCTGATGCACTTTAGATAACTCATTATTCCCCCCAGGTTGTTCTATCTCTCTCTCACTTTTGCTTGTAGAGAAGAGTTAGGTTACAAAATTAGAAGGGTACTTCTCTCTCTGTCTCTTCCTCTCTCTCTCCGAGAGGAAGGCAGTCAGGCAGGAAGGAAGGAAAGAAGGAAGAGGAGGAAGCAGCATTTTATTTAGTTAGCTGTTTATTTTGGTACCCCCACCCCATATCTTGCCTGGATAGTGAACCCAGGTCCTTGGTCTTTACATTGTCTACACCCCAGCCTTCTCAGCCTAAGCTGCCTGAGCCACAAGGGTACCCATGTATTGAGAGCAGAGATGAACAGAAATCTGACCTGCCAGCATCTAGGTACTCCACTGTGAAAGGCTGGGGAGAGAATGGGAAAGAGGAGGACTCAGTAACATAAGCTCTGCTTGGACTCTTAGGCCCCTGGGTTAAGTCATCTTTATCCAGGAGCACTCAGCAGTTTTCTGTTCTGGAGGAGAGTCTGATGGCCCGTGTCTTAGCATCCTCCTGATACCATGGGAACACTTGCTTCTATGATGCAGAATTAATCAGCATTGCTTAGATCTCTCATCCCTCCCACCCCCGTCCCCAGGCCCCCTGCATCACTCTCAATTCCACCGAGAAAAAGGAGTTTACATTTCAGTTCATGGCCACCCCCGCCTCCCAAGGTCTAGTCAGCCCACTACCCCAACCCTGAATGAAAGCAAAAAAAGAGGAAAAAAATATTTTCCATCCAAATTTAGCATATGATCATCATCACTTTTCTGTTCTCAGAAGGTTCCTAAGTCATCTGAAGGCGATTCATTATGTCATTAAGGGTCACATTTCTTTCGTGTTGATGACAGGGAAAAGTCATGATGTTTATTTTTCATTTTTACTTGCAGAATATAATGAATTCCACTGATGACCTATTTCTGAATTCCACCAATCAAAGGAAATTGTAAAGTTCACCATAGTAACAGCTCAGTGTCAGGCGCTGGAGTGAGAACCACACAGAATAGGAGGCCCTGGCCAATCACAGGGCAGAATAATGTTACCATCTCATAGCAACCAAGAGATCTGCATGGCAACATCAGTTGCTGTATAAAAGAAAAATTAGAAACAATATTCTGCTAGCGAGAAATAAAAGTATTAACTGTGAAGTCATACTTGAGTCATAGTTGTGAGGCTCTATCCTAAAATATCCTTCTAAATATAGCTCAGACAATACCTGTCAGATCTAAGAGTCCAGGTGTTAGGAACTCTCAGTCACCACCAACTGGGATCACCTAAGTGTGAAAGAGAGGTAACTATCCATAGAATAGACACTTCTGAATTAGAAGGGAAAGAGTCTTTGAATGCTAGATCAGTAAGGCATGTTAGACGAGTCATCCATTTAATCCTGCGAGGGAGATAGGGGAGATATTATTACTGTCACGAAATTCTTCATCCTCATCCTTAGTCATATCAGTTAATGGCAAAATAATTCTTCTGATTGCTTAGACCAAAACCTCAGAGTCCTCCTTGGCTAGTTCCTCTCACACTCAATTCAATCCATCAGCAAATCCTGTTCTTTCTGCTTTCAAAATACATCTGGAATAGAATCACCTCCACAGCCACACCCTCATCCAAACCACTGTCAACTCCAGCCTAGTGGCCAGAGCCTCCTAACCTGCTCCCTGCCTTTCCCTTCCTCCAGTCTATTCTCAACACAGTACAAGTGACCCTTGCAAAAGACAAATTCTGGGCTTACAATCGTCCATTGGCTTCCCGTCCTCTCTTACAGCAAACAGGAATCCTTGCCCTGACCTCAAGACTGCACACAACTTAGCTCTCTCTTGCTCCCCTCTGACCCGGTCTTCTGCTATTGACTATTTTGCTCACCTGCCGCAGCCACACTGGTCAATTCTCCACTCTTCCGGTACATCAGGTTCATACCTCAGGGCCTTTGCGCTAGCTATTTCCTCTGGAACATTCTCCCCACAGACAGCCTCATAGCTCATTTCTTCACATCCTTCAAGTATTTGTCCAAATGTCTCCTTCTCTGGCCTGTTTTTAAACTGGAGACTTCATACCTATACCCTTCATTCACAGCCCCAAGCCCTTCCCTGATACAATGAGCAACTTGAACATTGCCTGGCACTTAGTAAGTTCCTAATGAATATCTGATTCTGAATTAAGGAAGCACCGTTTTACAGATAAAGTGATTGGTCTCAAGAAGCAAATGATTTACTCAGAGGCTCACAGAGTGTATGAGAGCTTGACTTATACCCAGATTAGTCAGTGACTCCCCAGATTGCATTCTGCCTACTCTATCACATTTTTGTTTTCTTTTCCTGATTTACTGCCTCATCTAATAAGTGTTATAAATGCACTAATTTCTTGGGAAGGGAAAAGAGACTACTAGACTGATGGGTGGCTGTGGATATGAGCATGGTAGGAATGGAAAGTGGAGGTGACTAGACCAGAGCCTGAGTAAGACCCAAGTGACACTTTCAGGTGAGTCAGAAAATGTGACTGAGACCATGTCAGCTCAACTCTGTCAATGACACCCTACTGGTGGTGCCCTCCTCCACCCCTTCTAAGTGCTTTTCTTGGACAGAGACCAGTCAGCCTCCCTACCCCTTTATTTACTTGAGTCAAAATAAGGATTTATGTGGAATTTTCAGTCTGCAAAATGTTTTATCATCATTTTTGATAGCTTGTTCTCAAAGAATTTCAGAATTATTTTAAGTGTCCATTGCATGACCAGCTGAAAAAAAAATGGTAAGAGCCAAATATGTTTCTTGATCTACACAATAGCGTTGGTTTTGTTTATTTATTTCTTTTTAGCAGAAGCCACCTAGTGTTATGGGCTTATGTGGAATAGAATTGTTGATGCTCTTATTGTTTTCTAGTAAAACAATGCTGAAAACTGGTTAGTAGTAAGTATGTTTTCTACCCTAATTCTGACATTGGATGGTAAGGGGTGGAGGAGGAGAAGGAGGGGAGAGACCATCCAGAAATGAGGCAGGGAGAGAAATAAACTTAACTCAGGGACATTTTGTTTCCATGAGCTTCCATAGCCTATACTGATGATGGGGAAATGCTGGTGTAGACATGGGTACCATCAACAATCTTGTTGGGAATCTATTGAAGGAAAAAAATAGTCATAATTCTTCACCAAGAAACTAGAAAATATGAAAGACAAAATCAAGAACAATAGTAGCTACCCTTTTTTTGAATATTGACAGTGTGACAGGCATTTTGCTAAGCACTTTAACACTTTGTATTTAAGCTTAGGTAAGTCTTTGATAAGAGGAATTGCCTCCCCATTTTACAGAATAAGGTCAGAGAAACTAGATGACTTGCACCAGGTTATACAAAGAGAGTGACAGACCTAACCCATTAGCCTCCTAAATTCTTATTTTTAATCATTGCATTATATTTCCTATGTATACTAAGAATAATTCATGTGATTTAAAGAAATATAAAATAAATATAAAACCTGAAGATGACATAAAGAAGCAAACAAACAAAATCTAGTGAAAGTGCTGATCCATTCTAAGAATCCATTTATGGAGAGCAAGGTAAGCATATGGAGACCCCAAAGGGTCCAGCCCACAGTCCTGTTTTTCATCTCATAGGCAACACCATTATCCCCTCCCTTACATACTACAAAATTAGCTCAGTACTGTCAGAAAAGGAAACGCCAATGCCTTGCTCACAAAGGCTCATGTTGCCAAAGGTTATGGAACACGTATTGTTCTATAATCCCTTCCCTGTTGATGTAAAACTCACAAATAAGATGTTTCATTACCCTGAGAACCCCAGAATGGTCAGCTCTCTTCATGTAGTGGGAAGATCAAGAGTGGACACCAAAAGCAAATGGAATCTGGGGGTCTTGAATGTTCCACTGAAACTTCTGACCTGGCAGGGAAGCAAGAGAGGGTTTGGGTTAGAATGACCAAGCTTTTGCAGCTGCATCACGTTTTTGCTAGTATTTTGCCCCAAAAGCAAATCTAGACCTAAAGAGGAACAAAGTGAAAGATTTGTTATGGATTCTTGAATTTTAAAAAAATTTCTAACTTACTTTACAAATGAATTTGAAGTCAACATGCTATAGGATCCAGCATTCAGATAGAATCCATAGCAATTTCTACCCAGACTAAAATCTTTGGATATTTAACCTGAGAAGTTGGTGTTTCTCTGTATTCGAAAGTGCATGTAGCTGGACTTGCTAGTATTAGGACCATTTTTTAGCACATTTCTTGATTTTTCAAAAAGCAGCAGCTCTCATCTTTGTAGTAAAGCTAGCCTCTACCAAGTAAACCTAAATGCCCTTAGCATTTGTTGTTTGGACCAAGCATTAGGTACTGGGCATTTACAAATATTGTGGAAGGCAGTGTGGCCTAGTGGAAAGGGTCCTTGACTCAGAAAGGTAGAAGCTCAAACACCAGCTTTATGATTGGCTAATTATGAGATTTTTGCCAAATTACTTGCCCTCTCCACTCCCTTCAGCTCTGTCACCTATAAATGAATAAAAGGATACTTACTTACAGAAGATTTTTGTGAGGAGTAAATGTTGGGAAGGGGCCTAGTACAGTATCTGGAACATAGTAAATGTGCAATTATTATTTTCAAGTAAATAAGCAAATGAACTAAGTGGGAATGTAAGATTCTAACTTGATCTCAGCCTGTGCTATCCTAATATTCGCACGTTTGGATTTCTCAGGAGAGCACTAAAGAACAATCTCCCTAATTTTAAAAAAGGAGACATCCCATCTCTTCAGCTTTTGAAATAAGTTTGCTATTTTTCCCTCAGAATTGAACATCAGTTTCCTTCTCCATATATAATAGGATTAAGCCTCGATCTAATGATATTAACTATTAGATTGAGGCTCATGATTTCTCTTCTGATTGTTGCAACATTGCCTCATTGCACCGAAACCATGGTTAAGGACAGCATCATGTTTTTCTCAGTATCCACAGATGTTTCGTTAACCTGTGAGTCCGCAAACAAAAACTATCTGTGATAATCATAGTTTCCGGCTATAATTCCTGATAAAATGCACATGCCAGACTTCAAGTCAGTAGGAGGTCTTTTGATAAATGCAGCCCCAATCTTAAATGATGCAAACAGGCTTGTATGTTAGTCCCTCCCCCTTCTTCAGACCATCTGTGTAAATTATTTGACACAGCTATGAGGTTAATTAGATGAATGCCCTCCAACAATAAGAAACAGAAAGACAAATGTCTTCCTGGTGGTCATATGAACTTATTGTTAGAAACTCAGGACAGCTTTATGAGGCAGGTTGTACCTATTGTCTGATTATTATCAGGAAAGCACAAGCTGTAGAAATGAAGGTTGGGAAAGGAGACCGTTATTCTGCAAGTCCTGGTCAGGCATTTGGCTACTAGGACAGGTAGCAGGAGCCCTGTTTCATTGCTGGAGGACCCAGGGAGCCCTGTAGAAAAAGAGACCTTTGGAACTGAGGGACATATGGACACAAGGTCAGGGACTCATGCCACAATTCTTCCCAGGGATTCTGGTGTAGAGGGATGTCTGAACCAACTCTTAGGCTCTTGTTCTGTGTTTCCCAGAGAGAGGGCTACTAATGGAATAGAAAAGACAAATCTATCCACTTAAGACGCTAATGAAAGAAGCATTAGAAAACTCAGCCTCAGCCAGCAGTAGATTAAGTGTGCAGACAGCAAGGCAAGAATGACCCAGTGACAACCACAAGAAAACTTAAACGACTTCCGAGGAGACTGCAAGACACACTGCCCTTAAGCAAAAGGTGACTCTATTTTGGAGGGTCCCCTATGTCACAAACAGGAAGATGAAAATAATTTAAAAACAACACATGGACAGCTTTGCTACTCAGATTCTGGGTCTCAGTTGTGATACAATGAGATCCTGTCCAGATCCCAGGGAAACAGTCCCCCACACATCTTGTCTGATATCCAAATACCAAATACACATTGTGTAGTTTGCTGCTGTGGACTTCCATGCTGCATCAGAGGGTGGATAGGATTTGAGCAGCTAAGTCACTTAGGTAAGAGAAGAGAACAATTCATTGGGCCAGTCTTCCTCTCAACATGAGCGGCATAGATCATTGCTTAACAAAGTACTGTTTTGCTGTAGTCCTGAAACAATTTTCTTACTTTATCAAACATTCCAATTTGTGATTCAATTTGTGATTCAGCACATATTTTGTAGTCTGCTGTATTGGTTTAGAACATTAAAACAACTCCATTGATATTTCTGTCTTGGTCCCCCAAATATTGAGTGGGCCTGTTGATGAGTAACCCAGGACGCTGTCACAGGGTGGGGCACTCATGGCAGTAATTCTGCAGTATGGGGATTCATTATCTTTGCAGCTATTACCCAGTTCTTGCATGTTCTCTTCTAGAGGGTGGCTTGAAAATCTCAAGTTTACCAAACACTGAAACCAAAATCGTCATTTTTGGCATCCTTTAATATTGAAGTAGGTGCTATCAATTAGCCTTGTCTGATAGATCAACCAAGAGGGCTGACTTGTTTGCATAGGAGGAGAATTTCCATATAGAACTTAGTGTTCTCCCTTCTCAGAGAATGAGGCAAAGAGCCTCCAGCTTCTCTCCCCACCAACTTGCTGTTGCTATCCAAGGAAGAATGATTGGCTCAGCTGGTCAGAGACTGACATTTATTGAGTCACACTTTTATGGTTGGTGGAGATGGGGGACTGGGTTTAGTAATAGGAGAAACAGGCTCTGGTCAATTTAGTTCAGATTCTTCTTGCTCATCCCTGTGCTTCTTACCTCTAAATGGGGGGAAAACCAGAAAGGAATTCTTCCATGAGGAGGCCAACTATTCTCCTTCCCTCCCTGTTAAATGCTGGCTGGGTGTGTGAGACTTTTGATCCACTCAGCTGGCTGGGTTAGTGGTTGGAATTTTGTGCCACAGGTTTAGTCATGTGCCCATAGGCACACATGACTTTGAGTCTCAAGGATCAGAGACAGGAGATCATAGATCCAAGTCTTTTTTTTTCAAGGTACAGGCAGGGATAAAGGCAAGCAGAGGCTGGCAGTCAGGAAGAGGGAGGAGAAAAAATTTATCTATTTTATTTAGTTGTTCATCTTGGTTGCTCCCGCTGGTCCTGAGACATGAATCTGGGACCTTAGGATATATGTGAACTGTGCCTAACCCCTACACCACCAGGGCGCACCAAAAGATCCAGTCGTACTACCCAACACAACTTGTCAGAATCTCTGACTTTTGCAGGTGTATTAGACAAGGTAGGTGAATTAACTATAATAGAAGACCAACAACTCAGTCTATAGAAGACCATTCCTCTCACGTTTCAATCTAAGGTGACAGGCTCTATGCAGAGTTCTTCAGGGCCCCTGGAGGATAGCACTTCTGCTGTCTTCAACATGTGGTCTCTAAGATTCTTCTTTTCTAGATACCCAGCGTTAAGACGGCAATCTATGGCCACAGGATCCTCTAATGCAAATGAGGTGGTAGTTGCCCATATCCATTCCTCCCACATCCCACGAACGCTTAGTTGAATAACCTCATCTGCTTTAAAGGAGACTAAAAAATGGGAGCATGGCCTTTGGTGGACAGCTAGCATTCTCCACCACAGAGGAGTTATTGAGCCTTGTGAGGACTTCTTAGGTTGCAGTTTTACTCAAAGGCAGACAGACATTCTACAGGAATGACTACAGTGTTTAGTTGTTTATGGTCTAGGTAGTTGATTGGCAATAGTTATTCATATAAATGTTCAAGCCTAAATCATTTCTTTCACATAAACTGATACAGAACTCTTAATCATACATTTGTTTAATTTTTGAGCAGATTCAAAGATTTGGGGATAAAAAAAATATTCGTTTTTAAAGGTCTTCTTAAAGATCTAGCTTTATTTAGCATAGAAGAGGGATAATCTACAATCTGTAAGTTCCTCAAGTTAATGAATCCTTTTTATTGTTAGTTTTTAACCTTTTTATTTTCCATTTTATTGCACATCTCTAAAGCTCACCAGTTCTTCTTTACTGACAAGGAGTTTATGACCTACCCCTACTTAAAATTAGACTGTGGCATTTTTTAAGTTAAGAGAGAGACTAGTGGCACACTCTGGTGGCTCAGGTGTTAATCCCCTGTATGGACAGCAGTCCACATACAGCCTAAAGACCCAGCATTGTGACCTGGGTTGGGAGTGGGGACAGAACATCTAAAATGAATGCCTAAATAAATAAAATGCTTCTTCCTCTCCTCTGTTCCTTCTGCCTATTCCCTCCCTACCTTCATTCTAGCCTACATTTCTTCCTCTTTAAAAAAAAAAAAAAAAATATATATATATATATATATATATATCTTAAAGAAAAAAAGAATGATACCAGTTTCGTTCATTTAGGTTCTCCAAGAAATAATTCTAACTTTCTATGTTTCTAATTTCTCTACTTAATATAATTAGAAAGTAATATACCTGGAACTTATAATTTTAGCTCCCCCTCAAGAAAATCAATGATATATTTTAAAAAGTATGCCTCTGACATTACTGAGAAGCAATATTTTAAAAATATACTTAAGATCATTTTTTCGTTCATTAAATAGTTAAAAACATTATCCTTTAAGTTACTCATGCATTTCTTACAGAGGCATTCATGTAGTAAATTCCCGTTGAAATTCTGAGCTGAACATTTTTATATCTTCCAATCAATGTAATGCACCTTTTTGTTCTGACGAGAATTATACAATCTACCCACCTCCCTGTTTCCCTTAGTTTCTAAGAAGATTAG
Organism: Solenodon paradoxus; assembly: GCA_004363575.1. NCBI lineage: Eukaryota > Metazoa > Chordata > Mammalia > Eulipotyphla > Solenodontidae > Solenodon > Solenodon paradoxus. Next base: position 67,919 of record RJWH01005472.1, read on the forward strand.
CACTGAATTTAACAATCAACTTATTATAACTAGTTAAATTCTGTGCCTATAATCTATGCCTTAGCTTCTTTTGTTTTAGTTAACTTTTTACTTTGGAATAGATTTTCAACAAAATTATAAAATAGCACAGTGTCACAGCTTCCCCTAATATTAATATCCTATGCAACATTGGTACATTTCTTAAAACCAAGAAATTAACATGGTACATTGATTTTCACTAAACTACATGCTTTGGATATCACCAATTTTTCCATTAATGTCGTTTTTCTACTTCGGGACCACACTGCATTTAGCCCAGCTTGTTTTAATTGAAATATAGAAATATGGCATCCTGGCAGAAAATCATTCCTAAGAAATTTAATGACTAGGAACTGGAAAAACATTTATTGATTTAAAATTTACAAAAGATTTTTCTTCTCAAAAAACAACAACAATCTAAAAATAAAAAGAGAGACACTGATGTATGCTTAGGGCAAGCCATTTCTTTGGGAAAATAAAGCAATGACATTTGGTTACACAAATGTTAAACAAGTACCCATACTTTGTGTCTGATGAATAACTACATGGGACAACCTTAAGGCACCTTAAATGTGATATTAACTATAGGTTTTCAACTTATAAACTGAGTTTTCTATTACGCCATTTAATTGGGTTAAGGCTTTGTATATAATGGTTTTGTTGCTTCTGAGCATGGTGTTTCAGTGATGTGGCTAGAGAAGCTATTGGTCTACTTCTGAACAAATGAAGCCACATTCTCCAGACCCTTAAGAAAAACCTGGAAATATTTCATGAGGGTTAAAGTCCCTTAGAGTCAGGCAAAGGTTCAAAGTCATCATAAAGCAGGTATTATATAGGACTTAATTTTGTGGTCCCAGACTACTAGGGTATGTGCATGCGTATTCATGTGTGTATATATATGTATGTATATATGTATATGAATATATGTGCCTATATAAGTGTGCATTTATGTGTGTATATGCATATATGTAACAAGTGTTTCTGTTCTGGTTTACTTTAATTACTTAAATTACATATTCTTTCATATTTATTAGGCACCTACTCTATGCCTGGTACTTTTCTAGCCAAGGGGGATGAAAGAGTAAAAAAATATACACATCTGACTTCATGAAAAATTCCTTGCTTGCATGGGGGAAAATACATTGTAAGTTATGTAAAATAATCTTAATTAGGAGTAGAGTGATTTATCTGTATTTTAATATTTCAAGGTATGATTTCATTTAAATATGGTTTTGCTAAATGGTAAGAAATTTGATTAGATCTTAAAAATTAGGATTTAGTAGATATGATTAATTTTAAAAACAAGCATTGGGAGAGCTTGTCTGCACCCTAGAATAACTTTCAAAAAAGCGAATGGGTTCTCTACGATGTTTGGTCTTCGATTCTCCAACCTTAGTGGAGTGCACTGAAATTCCCCGTTAACACATGGCTGAAATCAAAATACTCTTGACCACTCACATCTGAAAGAAACAGAATAATAAAGTCCTGAGAAACAGGCAGTCTTTAGATTTTTCTTTTGAAAAAAGGCACTAGAATAGAACTTCTAAATCTTCTCATTGCTGACGCGCTCTGTTGTAAAAATACAATAGTGAATAGGCAAGAACCGGAAGACTGCAAATTGTCAAACGTCAGAGGTACTACACATCATGTCTCTTAAAAAACATGGCTGTCAGAGCCTGTGATCCTGATTATGAAGACATCTGTGACTAAATAATGCTGATTATGAAAACTGCTGAAGAGTTAGAAATAAAATGTTAAATCATACAGCTCAGCTAATTCCCCAGGTGTTGCTTCTGTTCTCAAGTAATGATTTACATGAGCCAAGAGACAGCATACAGCTTTCCCATGGGTATAAACCTCTAGAGATAGCGTTCATTCAGATTTATTTATGTCCTTTTACTCTAGCGGTCTCCATAACATTATTTCTTGCTTCGTCATTTCTTCTCTCTAATCCACATCAGTGATCTGCTCTTATAAATAATTCAGCACGTGCTTGGGTATTTCTTTGCAATATTATCTTGCATGATGCTATGTAGGAAAAAGGAGACTAGTAATATTTAAATATGGGAAGATGTGTTCCTTTCGATCTTTGCTGTATGTAAAGTGGTTCTGTCACATCCTTTGCCTCTGAACTTATGCTGAACTTTCTTTTCCAGAAAGGTTTCATACACTCAAGCCTGCCGCAAAATTTGATAAAACTGAAACTTGGCAGGAGGGTCCAGAAGTGCACCTATAATACCATCTACCATACCTATAATTCCTGATGAACTTTCATCTATATGTATATGCAAACAAGCTTCAAATGAATCAGATCAAAGTATCTGTACACACTATGGGGCAAGCAGAATTTTTTTCCCCAGAAAAACAATGGTGACCAAAGGCTGTACCATTCTCAATTAATTCCACAATTAATACACGTATCTATATTTAATGAAAGATTAAGAATTTTGAGGATGGTGTAACACATAATTCTGGATTTCATTTTCTTTTTTTCAAATACAATTTGATATAACACTGTTCAAATTTCCAGGGCAATTTAGATCCCAGAATCAGGTGTTCAAAATTTGAATTTGTAGGTGAAACCTTGCTGAGTTAGTTGCCGCAGAACATCATATACATCCTTGGATCGGTTGGTGGGTTCACCACATTTGCAACAAATATCCAAACTTCAGGTTTTTAAATAGAGTTTAGGAAGACAAATATTGAGAAAAAGAAAAGAGCTCATTTTGGAGGAGTTATATTTATACTCTCTGAACTTCCAAAAACTGAGTAAAAGTACAAACTTTTTAAATTATGAAAACCTATAGAAATTTGAGGCAAGTGTTGTCTCAGGACTTTTATGCATGTCGTTCCCTCGATTGAAGTGATGTTCCCTTCCCATCTACTCTACTCTGATTTCCAATTTAATTTAAATTCACTTGTATCTTAGCTTCCCTGAAACTTCAGAAGAGGTTGAATGTTCCAGTACAAGCTCTCATAGTGTTATCTCCACTTTGTAGAAATATCCTCCCTTTTTCTTTAAGAGTTAATTAATATCTGCTTCTCACAATAAACATAAAGAAACTCCAGGAGGGCATATGTCTGCCTTATTCAGTTTTCTGGCAAGGCATGTTCAAAATGGTTGGTCAATAAAGATTTGAATGAATAAATCAATGCACATGAGTGAAACTCACAAATAACTTTTATATGTTTGTCTACTACATGCCAGGTTCTATATTGAGCATTTTACAAGTGAGGTACAATGAATAAATAAATGACCATCAATTCCAGAACTGCTCAAATTAGAGTCTCAGAAAACTGCCATGCTACTAAAAGATCCCAAATGAAAACATAAGAAAACAGGTTTAAGAGAACAAGGTAAAGTTTCAACCTTTGGAGAAGTGATTTCAGATAGGATAAACTCCATCCTACATTGGTTCACAGTGTACAGTTATCTCGACTTGGCACAGAGGCAAAAGAAGATCTGACCTGTGACTCTCAGGAATGCTCTATTTCAGGCTCTTGGATGCACTTAGTAGAGACCCACTGTTACGTCACAAGCCATGTTTGAAATCAAAACTAAAGCATATACCCCTCTGAGCAAATAGCAAATAGATCATGCCATGCTCTAATCCAGAAAAATCTGATGAGTTTGGTAGAGCAGGAAGAGGTCATTTTCTAAACTGATTAAATTCTAACAGGATTTCCTTAAGGACAAGAAGGAACTATGTTTACCTATTAAAAAAAATAGAGTGCACTAGGATGATAAAGCATTCAGGAGTGAGTCTTGGCACATGGAGAAATTAAAGAAATATGTGGATGAAGACAAAGGCATTCTTAGAAGTGGGGTAGATTCTCACAATGGTAGAAAAATGAAGGAAATATTTAGAAAAGTGCATTCATAGGTCAAGAACACTATGCCTCCACCTTTCCTGCCCGCTGAAGACACTCAATAAATGTTTATTAGCTTAAATTAATATGCTTCATAGCTCTAAAATATAGTCCAAGGTCTAATTAGCTAGTCCATGAAAGCCCTCAGAAAGCAGGTCATTACTAATATACCTCCGTTTTATATTTCACGCTTCAATCAGAGACATGAAGGTTAAACGACATCCTCAGGTCACCCTGAAAGTTAAAGACAGAATGAAGACAAAAGTCCAGATGCACAAACAACCAGTAGTCACCACTGAACTGGCCGGTCACTGACAAGACCAGCACCTGTGGAGACAGAAATTCCAAAATACATGGGATTTTAAGTCTACACTCAGAATTTTCAGTTTATTCAACAGATGAAGAAACTTGCAAGTAACACAACAAACTCTGAGGTCTGGCTCAGGAACTTGGAGGTTCCAAGTTCAAATGAGAAGTTATGAAGAAAGAACTCTAAGATGCTACAAGGGAAGACTGAGAGCAGCAAGTTCTCATAGAGCAGGCATGAATTCCGCTAGCTGACAGTCACAGATTTTCATCCGTCTCTGTCATTCACCAGCTGTGAGCTGAACACAATTTATTTAACCTCTCCAAGACTATTTCCTCATCTTTAAAACCAAAACGTTCTGACCATCTTGCAGAGTCAATGTAGAAATTGATGACATTATATAAGCCCCTAACATAATAGGCATTCAAAGACCACCTAACCAACAAAATGTGACTACAACAATTATTCCACTTTAAATAGCAGAGCATCATTCATTCAAAGGACAGGTGAAGGTTTCTGCCAACTTGATGAAAAGAAGTTAAAATAATTAATAAACACATGAACAAAGTATTAAATCTGCAGATTGCAGGGATAATATTTCCAGCATGAGAAAAAGCTATCCAGCAACTGAGGAGTAGCTGTCACCTTGGAGTGGTGCCCTTGACACAAGGAAGATTGCCTTTCATTGTTCTCTGTGCTCTCACTCTCTCAATTATGGCTTTTAATATATGATGTACATCAAATACATTATACTGCATGGTGACACCTCATCTACCATGTCAACTGAATTTTGCTACACAGTCCCAAGACTGAGAGCTGATGTGATATGCTCTTTAATTTGCCCAGAGACGTAAGAAAGAATTAAATATCTTAATGCTACACTCAATGGCATAATTTGTGAATCATGTAGCCATCAGAATTTGCTAGTGAAAAAGTATTTGGGGATTCTCTCCTTTCATCCAAAAAGTACACTAAACCAACACCGTGGAGTAAATTCAGAATTTTACTTAACAATATAATAGTTGGGAATATTTATACCTCCATATAAGAGGAAAACCATTTTACACATGGAATTGATTTCAAAAGGAGTTACACTTCTGAGTGAGATACTCCAGAGATCTTGAGATTGAAGATGCTGAATAGTATCAGTGCTGAAGTTCCTCAGTGGTGTCTTGATCCATGACAGCAGTCCAGATGTCATTTAAAAATTTGTGGTAACACAGTGATCATTTAGGATAATTTAAGAATTATCTCCAATAAAAAATCTCATGAAGAACAAAACAGAACATAGGATAGTAAAGACCACTGATTCCTATAGCAAGTTAAAAACCCTTGCAACTTTTCTTACTTCTTTAGGTTGATATAAGTCAAAAGACTTCAGGTTGAGGAAAACCAGGACTAGAAAAGCCAGAATAGTCTATAAATTAAATTTACCAGCTTATAGTTTCCTTTAGCATGATCAAAGCTAAACTTTTCTAAGGAAGTTTTCTCAATAATAAAGGAAAGCAGTTCTACCTCCAAAGACATTCTCATGTCTACTAAAAGCTTTGATTGCACAGTATCCTGGGTTTTTGTTGTAGTTTTTAATTAAATTTCACTAGTTTGACCACCACATGAGTCCAGATTTTCTCGATTTCCTATTCAATCCTGAAAGATTTAGGGGGACATTGTGAAGTTAATAAAGTTCATAGCAGCTCTGCTTCCTCTAACTTTCCCTGAAAGTTTGAGTTCCACTAAATTTTAGTTTTCCATCTTCCACTCTCTTTCCCATACTACTTTACACACTTTCTATGGGTGATCTTGTTCACTCTCTCTACATGCCAAGGACAGTCAACTCTCTGCCTACCTCTAGCTCAGTCCTTTCTCCTGAGTTTCAGATTCACAAACCCAAATGCCTCCTGGACATCTCTACCTGGATTCCTATCCTCAAATTATCAGATACATTGTGGAGCTCCTCTCTGCCAAATGTACTCCTCTTCCTCCTTTCTCATTTTCCTTAGTGGTGCCAAGATCCATTCAATCATTCAGGCTAGAAACCTGAGCATAGTGCTGTAAGAGTACAGAGCAGATTCTAAAGACAGAAGCCATTTACTACTGGGTATGAAAGCAGAAAGTTATTCCAAGTGGTATAATGTAATTATAGAGATATCAGAACGAGAAAAAACATGTCTTCATTATTAGTCAGGATAGAATAGGCTCTGCTGAAATAATAACTCCATAATTTCGGAGGCTTCTTTTCTCATTAAAAAAAAAAAATTCCATACCAACCATTAGCTCTTCTGTAACAGAAACTCAGGATCCAGTCTGATTCCACCTAGTGACCCAGTGTCTTAGACTGTACTTTCTGGCTTATAGAGCAGAGAGAATGAACATTAAGAACTCAGACCACACCTCTTTGCTTCCTTGAAGTGTCATATTCCTTCTGCTCTCTGTCGTTAAGAATTTGTTTGTTGTCGCAGCCTAACACAAGGGAAACTGGGAGATATTTTTTTGCCAACCCAGGAAGATGAAATGACATGGTGAATAATGACATTTTCTCCTCTACAACATGTTTAGGAAACTAAAAGAAGACTGGGAATTGGGAATCGATGGGTATATATGCTGTGGGGGAAAAGTGGGTAGACAGTGCCCGGAGAGACAGGAACATAGGTAAAACCAAAGTCAACAACAGATACCTAAAAAGACAACGTTGGGTCAAGAGGCTGAGTGCTACGCTGAGGATGAAGAGTTTAAAAATGGAAAAGGTGGAAAGATAGAGAGATGTAACCAATGGAGGAGGATTCTATACTTAAACTTCTCAGCCACAGGCACTCCAAGCAAAGGATCAGCACTAGATCTCAGGACCAGTTTGCAGTTCCTATTGCTTCATGAATCAGTTGAGCAGAGAAGAGAGCCGGGGACTCAGCCCAAATACAAGCAAAAAAGATTGCTGCAGAACTGTATTTACTGTCTCTGAACCCCGTGGGTGATCCTTTCCAGATGACTTGGTATCCCCTTCTCAGCTGCATCCCAGCGCTCACTGCAGGTCCTCCTCTCTGTTTTCTCTGGCTTTTGTTTGACTTGCTTAACTTTGGTAGATATGGCTTCTTAGTCCTTCACTTCTAATAGGGGTCCACCTCCAACAAATGAATCTGAGTGACTTTCACTGTTTTACATTCAGCCATCTTTAGCCAGACTTGTTCAGGCAAAACAGAAAAAAAACAGCAATAACTAACATTTACAGAGTGTTTACTACATGCCAGTTTCTGTGTAAGCATCTCTCTCTCTCTCTCTCTCTCTCTGTATATATATGCAATCACCATATCCTATACGAATACTATATATTATCACAATATTATGTGATATATATTGTAGATATATATATATGTATGTATATAGATAGATAACTCATTTCATTCTTAGACCAACCCATGAGGTGAAACTGAGGCAAAAAAAGAGCTTAATTTGTCAGTCATACAGATTATATATGGTCAAACTGAAATCCGAATCCAGGATGTCTGGCTTTTAACTACTGTCTTATACTACTAAATAAAGAATGAAGGAGAGGAGGGAAGATAGATTGAAGATATCCATATATATCTATATCTATTTATGTACATATATACATACAGTTTACATGTACATTTTATATGTATGTATATGTTGGGGGGAAGGGGAGAGAGACAGAGAGAGAGAGAGAGAGAGAGACAGAGGGCGAGACAGAGACAGGAGGGAG